>JAQZBX010055935.1:0-18431 GCA_029593785.1 Cabassous unicinctus | reverse complement strand
TCCAACACGTGGCAATGAACTTTGGTGAGAAGAAACTTAACGCATTATGGCCTGGTATCTGTGGACTTCTACCCCAAATAAATACCCTTTATAAAGACCAACCCATTTTTGGTATTTCACATTAGCACCCCTTTTGGCTGACTAATACAGATACCATTATTACTATATTACATGATCTCTATATTTGAATTAAAGTTTGATTTTATTTTATTTCTCATCATTCATTGTTTCAGTTTGCCAAGGCTGCTGATGCAAAATACCAGAAATGGGCTGGCTTTTATAATGTGGATTTATTAGGATAAATGCTTACAGTTCTGGGGCTATGAAAATGTCCAAATTAAGGCAGATCCTGGAGTTCTCTTTCACTTGGCAGGGTGAAAATGGCAGCTTCTCTTTCTCTCTGTTTCTGCTTTCAGTTCTCCACTTATCACTTGGGTCATGCCTCAGTGTTGTAGTCAAACAAAGGCCCTAAAGCAATCTAATCAAAAGTGATCTAATCAAAGGTCCTTAACTGAATCTAATCAAAAGGCCTTATGTACTGTGTTTACAGGCACAAGAATGGGTTAGCTTAAAAACATAATTTTCTGGGGCCCACAAAATGTCCACAGGACATTCCTAAAGGCAACTGTAACAGTTAAGGCTGGATTTGGATCTCAGATTTACTCACCATCTGTATTAGTCAGCCAAAGGGGTCCCAAAGCAAAGTACTAGGAATCTGTTAGCTTTTATAAAGGGTATTTATTTGGGGTAAAAACTAACTGTTACAAGGCCTAAAGAGTCCAACTCAAGGTTGCTTTCTCACCAAAGTCAGTTGCCATGTGTCGCAAGATGGTCGCTGATCTCTGCGAGAGTGCAGCCTTCCCCTCTAGGCTTCCTCTCTCTCAGCTGCAGGCTGGCATAGGGCTTGTCTCTCAGGGCTTCCTCTCTCTTATGGCATAGGTTTCTTTCTGGGCTTTCTAGATCAGTCTCAGCTGTTCTGTTCTCTTCCCAAGGTCAGCTGCAAACTATCAAGCGAATGGCTCATCTCTCCCCGGAGCCACAGGATAAAAAAAAAATGACAGAGTTCTCTCTTCCGGTGCATCTTCTTGAGTGAATGTCCATTTATATTGGCCCACCACGGGGGTGGGGACTCAACCTGAGTCATGCCTTACTGATGTGGTCAAATCAAAGCCCTAATCTTAACAGGTAATTTAGTAAAATACATCTCAGCTGAATCTAATGCAATCAAAGGGTATCACACCCAGAGGAATAGATTCATAAAATAATCTCAAACAGACACACCATCTGTCTGTCCAGTTTCCCCATCTGTAAAATGGACATAATAAGAGTTTCTTCCTAACAAGACAAGATGAAATAATCTACGAAAACAGCTTAGTACAATGCCAGCACTTAGTAAACACTTAATAAATGTCAGCTAATAGAAAGAGCAGTGTTCTGTTGCAAATGATAATACTTGTACAGAGAAAATCCACACTTACAGGTGATGGTGAAGCCACAGAGTTGATGGCACTGCAGAAATCCTCACAAGACTCCAACTCCATTTCCTGGGAGGAAGGGGAAGATGGTCCTGTTGGATCTGTAAGGGAAGGCACCTCACACACACACACACACACACACACACACTCACACACACACCATGAATGATGTGGCATGGTCGTGGATGCTGCAGACTGGTCATGGATGACAGAAATTGGCATCCTTCATAGAGGAGGAATTCTGGCTTGTTGAGGCTGGGTGGTGCCTCTAGGCTGAACATTTCCCTCAAAACTGACTTGAACACTAATTCACTTCATGTGCGTGTGTCCTGACAGAACTTTGCTAATCCTGTATTGTGTTTTTCAATTGAGATTCTCAACACATTCTTAACAGATCTGGAAGCAGGCATCTGTGTTTATAAAGTATGATGAACTAGACACAAAAATGTATTTACCAAAAAAATTAAGTTGAGGAAGGCACTTAACTCATTTGGAGCCTAAGTTTTCTCATGTATAAAACGAGAAGATTAGCACATTAGCTGCAGCATTGTGTCTGGTTTTCTGAAGCACACCTGACACTCTCGTTAGTGTTTCTTAATTCCTGGATCCTGTCCCTGTTGCGTATGGACATGTATCTCTGTGAGTATTGTTTGGAAGGAAAATACTGATATTAAAAGGCAATTTGGGACTATCTCCTAGGTTCAGGCACCTCAATAGTCCCTCTTCTCTATCTGATCTCCTTGCCAGGAACCAGAAGGCTCCTGAGCTAGGCAATAACTTACAGGTAGCTGTAGGGAGCAGGGATGGAGAAACTAAGTGATAATACCTGCAAGGTCAGAAGAAAGGACCTGAAACCTCCAAGTACACAAAATGTTTCCACCTCTGGGACTGATGGCCACACCTTCCCTCCATCCTCACCAAGTGTAAGTGGACTGCAGCACCATTACAACAGCTGCCATTCACAGAGCAGTTACCATGTGCTAGGCATTTGAATAAATAGGGACTTCACTAGGATGATCTCATTCCCTCTCTTTCAAGATTGTTCTTATTTGGGGTTCCAGTCAACTGATGGGCACTATACGGCTGTTCGAACCAGTTGTTAAAATCTTGAAATATTTCAGTACTGGTTGGTAAGTGGTTGATGTCTGAGTCCACCAAGTGCTTCCCGACCACCCATAGTTCTGGCCCCAGGTAGGGCATCCTGAGTGGCTGCCCAGGGGCCTAACTGCTGGGGCCCCAACAGTTCCCGTACCCACTTGTAACCCCCAGAAACTTGTCCTAAACCTGGGAAGGGGAAATGTCTCTCTGGAGCCCCATTGGGAAAATGCCCAATGTCCACCCGGCTTTCCAAAGCTGCCTTTACCGGCCATTGTCTGGCATCCTCCATAATTATTGCAGCTGTTTGTGGGAACTGCATCCTCCACAGTATACAATACAGGTTATTAAACATTTTAAATATCACTCCTGCTTTTATTTGTATTTTCTTTTTCTTTTTTCACCAACTACAGCTAGATGAAAGCAAAAGCAAATAACAGATTTTTTTTTTTTAATGGCACCAGGAATCAAACTCTTCATTTTTACATGCTGTTTTGGAGATCTTTTTTGTATGCTTCAAAATTATTAAACAGATGTAATCACATCAAAGTTCATTTTTCTAACTTGCTTCTTTTGCATAACACTATGTCATAAGCATTTCCCCCAATTATTACACAGTTTTCAAAATTATTGTAATGATTTATCAGATTCCATTTTGATTTAAGCCAGATATCTGCTCTATAAAAATTATGTGGTATGTGGTGTGCATGGGGTAAGAGAGAGAAAAGGAAAACTATACAATGTTATCTACCCCCATTCACCAGAACCTCTTCAAAGCCCATGGATTCCCCTCACAGGTGGCAGATGGTAAGAGAAAGTACAGTGTGACAAACCAGGAAGCAGTAGAGTTCTCTGAATGGACAGGAGAAGAAATTCCTGTAGAACTTCACAAACAGCTGTGATCATAACTTCACCAAGATGCCAGTGGTTCTGCATTACTTCTTTTATGGTCTTTTTCTCAGGGAAATTCAATCCCCATGATCCTTCAAAGCTTTTTGCTGAGGCACTAAGACTACAATTAAAAAATAAGGCAACTAGAACAAATTGTTAGTTTCAAAAACATAGCCTGTCCGTTAAGTTCCAAAATAAGATCACTGATTTCTCAGAAGCATCAGTTAATGATCTCAAAGCAACTATGAGAACTTCTTTTTTTAAATTGGGTCACCCTTTTCTACGCCCTAAGTCAATTGTCTCTATACGTCCCCATGTCTTCTTTAGGGTTGGAAAAGTAATCAAGAAAAATAAGAATAAGCTTGAAAACACTAGTATTTGTCATACTTTCCTGTTGCCAAGTCCTTTTTTTCTTTCTTTTTAGAACACTGTATTACCCTGTGCTTAGCTTGCTGTGGACAATTTAGCAACAGGATTTAACCTAACAGAGCAGTTTCTGCTTGATCTAATTTTAGGTAATTACCTCTCTTTTCAAAGCTTGTTTCTCTAGTACCTCTACTGCTCCTGGTTTGTCACACAGCAACATTTACCCCCAGGCTCCACTGCTTGTAAGGTGAAAGAAAGAGCAGCTCAATTTCCTTCATTAAATATCAAGCAGGAAAGATAAATAAATGTGTAAAATAAGGAATTTGATACCAGTCATTAAAATATAGATATATACTCATAAAAAGGTGGAGAATGACTAAGTCAATGAAAGATTTCATAAAATCAAGCAAACACTAACATTGCCAACAGCTGGATATCTAATCTGAGTCATTACCCAAATAGGACGACCTAACCCATGTTCACAGAATATGGGGTATTTTCATTCCAAGGGCTCTGCTTTCCTGGAACTGGGTGTGTGACTGTCTTAATTGAGTCCCTGGAAGTAAAGGAGAAATTCTGCCAACCCTTTGGTGACCCATTTCATTTTTCAGATAAACACTTTTTTTCTTATAGTTTCGGTCTTTTTTGAGCACAATTTTAAATGCTTTACTTCAAATAAAGTATACATTTTCAGATATTCATTACAGGGGAGAAGGGAAAATATTTCTTCAGCTCCTCCTCTGTGCCACGTGCTGAGATGGTGCCATTTGGCTGTTGTCTCAGGGAAACTGCCCCCAGAGGCTCCATATCTGCCCTCTGAGCAGACACCGGAAGGCCTACCCTGGCTGTATCACAAAGCTTTTGTGAGAACCAAATGAGGAGGAATTTCGAACTCCTAATAGTAGTTACATTACCTCTGTGGTAACTACCATTACATAGTTTTAATGGTGTGCATTACGTTTGAAGCAATAAACTCTTAAATAAAGGTATCCTTTAAACATTGCATGCTAAAGGTGTCTTAAAGTCTGTAAATTACTGTTAAGCATGACAATTACTTTAACATTTAATGATTCCACTCAAGCTCATGCGAAAAATGAAGAAATTGTGCCATCTGAAGATTCATTTTAAGTTTTCCTGGGAATATAGTGTTCAGTTCACTTTTCCACTTCATACATCATCTTAAGTCACCTGAACACTACTAGAATAAATAAGATAAAACTTGTAAAACCTTCATGAACCAGAGAAATTAACCTGAGAAATGTTCAATTAACCAGGATCTCTACTCCATAATTAAAGTCAAATTAAAGTCCATTTGACTTTATATATAGAGAAAAAATTTATAAGGAAACAAGCTATTAGAAACTTATTTTATAAACACCTCCACAGCTTATAGGTTGAGTTCCTGGGGATTTTTGCAGTTTGTATTTGCAATTATGTCTATATCGATGTCTGTATCTAATGGTGGGCCTTCTAGCCACATTGTGCAGTTTTGAGAAACCTTTGAATGCCTACCTTATCCACAGTCCCCTACTAAAGAGCTCCTTATATATAGGAAGCTGTGCCTGGTACCATGTGAATTCACAGGACAACGCAACCCTGGTCACAGCTGATCAGACCATTAACAGCTTGGCCCAACAACAGGAGGCAACTTTGGGGGGGGGTTGCCTGTGAGAACTCTACCCACCAGGGACAAAGTAATGGGCATCTTTTGTTTAGTCTACCAAGAAAAATAATCCCCTTCTTCCGAGAAATATTCCTTTTAACCATGTGGTACATGTTTGGAAAGAATCGTGACCACAGCAATTAGAGTAGGGGTGGGTTCTGAAACCATGCTGGGCCAATCCCAGCCCTTACCCTGAAATGTTTTAGCTCGAGGCCAGAAAGTCTATGATTTGTTTCCTTTCTGACCCTGGAAATGTGGACCTCTCAAGCTGTCAGTCATCACATCCCCTGGAAAAAAGAGCTATGAAAGAGAAGTAAGCAAAACCATTACATAGAAGTAAAGGCAGGAGTTAGGGTTCCCATTATTCCTGAGACCTCATCCTTCCTGCAGACTTAAACTGTTTGGTGTTGGGGTTGTTACAGGCAACCAAGAATTCTGACTACTACAAGCAACCTCTAATGGACGGCAATGGCCAAATCCATGAGTTCTCTGCCACGAAGTTTGAGTGCCAGGACCTAATGAAGTGGTTGATCAGTAGTGGCAGAAGCGTTAGATGTGGACACACTGATGCTTGAGTATCCACAAGGACAAAACCTAACCTAGGGGACAACAAACTCAACCTTTGTGTGTTCTAGATGCCATCAGATGACTCAAGTACGATTTTGATTTCCTGTGAAAGACTCCCTTACCTGACACTGAGACAGATTTTCCCTCTCTTACAGCGTATTCTTTACATTAAGTCCTTATTACTTGAGCTGCTTTGAATGCACCCTGCTGATTGCAACCTGGAAGGTCTTAAGTCAGAAGAATGGAACAGATACTTTTTTTTTTAAATAAAATTTTGTTGAAGTATATCATTCATACATGAACATACATAAACAATAAGTGTATAGTGAACATTGAGAACTTACAGAACAAACAAGCATACAGAGCTCCCATACTTCACCCCACCACCACCACCTTGAATTGTTGTAAAACATTTGTTACAAATTATGAAATAGCATCGTTGAAATACCACTAACTATAGACCATATCTTAAATTGGTGTATTTTTCCCCCAACCCTCCCAATTATTAACACCCTGTATTAGTATTATACATTTGTTATATTCATGAGAGAACATTCTCCTATCTGTCCTGTTAACCACAGTCCATCTTCTACCACTTGATTCCTGTGTTATACGGCCCCATATTTTGTACAATCCATTCAAACTGTACACTCAATGACTCTCATTTTCATCACAGAGTTGTGCTGTCATTAATTACCTCTGTCAATTTTAGAACATTTTCATTACTCCAAAAGGAAAAAATCTCATACCTCTTTATACCTCTCTATTGTTCTCTTAGAATTGATATATCTTCTTTGCCATTGCTGCAAAAATAGTACAATATTACTGCTAACTCCCATAAGTTACATTAGTTGTAATTCTACCATGTATCACCATATTCTTAACACTTTGTAAAAGAAGAACATTCTTATATTTATAATATTAGCCACAATCTTCAGCCACCACCAAAATAATTATGTTATACTCTCCCTAGATTATTCTTGTTTCCTTTCAATTGACATTTATGTTCACAAACTACCCCTTTCAGCCACAATCTCATTTATAAATCATCAGTGTTAGTTATACTCACGATAATGTGTGGAATACTTTTTTAATCGAAATTTTAATTGAGATAATTGTATATTCACATGCAGTTGTAAGAAATAATAGAGAGCAATCCCATGTACACTTTATGTAGCTTCCCCCCATGGGATCAGTTTGCAAAACTGTAAGTACAATAACACAACCAGGACATTGATAAATGATACAATCTACCAATCTTATTCAGATTTTCCCAGTTTTACTTGTATTCCCATGTGTATGTGTATTTGGTTCTATACAATTTTAACACGTGAGATTTTGTATCTCTACCACCACAGTCAAGATACTGAACAGAAAAAAATATTTTTAATGAAGTGCTTCAACAATAATTATATACATAAATACAGTTCACTGGCAAAGACTACTTTACCATATGTATTAGTCAGGGTTCTCTAGGGAAACAGAACCGACAGGAGATATATGTAAATAATATGAGATTTTTATAAGAATTGTCTCACATAACTGCGGGGATGGGCAAGTCCAAATTCCATAGGGCAGGCCACAAACTGGGAACTCCAGTAAAAGTTTTTGATGAATACCCCAGGAGAAGCTGACTGGCTGAAGTTGAGAAGTAAAGTCTCTCTTCTGACTGCTGAAATCATCACTTCTCCTTTTCAAGCCTTCAGCTGATTTGATGCATTCTCTCATTGTTGAAGGCAATCTCCTCAGTTGATTGCAGATGTAATCAGCCATAGATGCAATCAACTTACTGATGACTTAAGTCCATGAAATATTCTCACAGTAATAATCAGGCCAGTGCTTGCTTGACCAAACAACTAGACACCATAACCTGGCCAAGTTGACACATAAAATTAACCATCACATCATAGAATGAAATAGAACGGGGGAGCCATTTCCCATGTGGCCCATTTTGCATCTGTACTTCTCTTGTCATATTTATCACACTATTTTATATCTGCTCATTTAATAATGTGTAAGATCCACTAAATTATATCCTCCATAAGAGCAAAAACTCTGTCTGAATTGGTTATGATTGTATCCCAATGTCCTATAGGCAAACACTTTCAACTTTTCCAATGTTTCTTTGCATATTTATGTCCACATTTCTAAACAATACATTTATAATACATTCATTTTTTTCTATTGAGGTGGTATCAATTGACTCCTATTATGATCAACAAGTATTTATCTTTCTTATATCACCAAATGCACACATACTTTAGAATCCTACTAAAATAATAGTTTCATATTGTTTTAATTAATATTTGGAGTTACTTTCTTATGACTAATTAAGTGTTCTTTCCTGTTGAGTCACACAGTGCACTATATTACATTTCTTTCCTGTATAACTATTGATTATCTTAGAGAATAATCAAATTGTTTTTGCATTTGTGTAGTTTTCTTTGTACTTATTATTAATTTTTCCAAGTACCATTGATCAGTTTATTTTCTCCTTCTTTTCAAATCCCTTTGTCCTCTTGCTCCAATCCAGACTGACTGCTCTCTATGCTTACTGCAATGCCACTGTCCTGAGAATTCTTTTCCCTCTTTTCCTTGTCAATAACCCTATTCCTATATCTTTCTATTTCTTGGCTAACTCCCTCATTTTAGTAGAGAGCATACACCAGTAGTTTCCTAAGAAAAGGTGCATAAGAGGTAAATCTTTTGAGGCCTTGTATATTTTTATTTTATTTTCACACCCATGATAGTTTAGCTGGTAATAGAATTCTAAAGCAGTACACGCATCACGTCCTGCTTCCTCACCCTCTGTTTGTTCCCAAACAATCAACAGTCCCAACAAGTACCATATTTACTTTTTCAGGAACTATAAATCATCTAAACCAATGATTTGTTCTTGGTTCTCATTCCTCTCAACCTCTTGAAATTCTCATTACCCCTGACTTCCATAACCCTGCTGTTGCTGTTGCTCTAGCTATTCCTGTTCAGTCTCTTTCACCCTTTGCCTATGCACCCCCTCAATTTTAGCTTTCCTCAAAGCCATGGACTTCTTTATCACTATACCGAGCCACTTTGAGATATAAGCTTCCAGTAACAAAAGCTGTAAATAAGAGAGGCTTAAAAACAGACGTTTATTTCTCTCTCCTATAAATAAAATACAGTGGTAGGAGGTCTAGTGCTGACTTGGCAGCTTCACAGTATTATCAGGGATCCAAGCATTTGTATTTCTGATCTGCAAACATAAAATAGCTATTGGACCTCCAGCCATCAGGTCCAAAAGAAGAAAAGGAGTGGAGGGGAAAAAGACAGTTACCTGCCAGATGTCTTCCCCCTTTCTTAAAGATCTTATAAAGAAGTCCCATCCAGTTTTTATTATCACAACAGATTTAGTCACATGGCCACAACTAGTTGTAAAGGAAACCAGGGAATATAGTCCTTTAACTGGGCATAGTGTCACCTTGTATATAATTAGTGGTCTTCTCCTATGGAAGAGAAGTATATTGGCTCTTTGCTGGGAAAGTAGCAGTCTCTGCCATGACTACTATAGCCCATCTCTTGGTTTTCAACAATAAGTATATACATAAATACTGCCTGCCCAGCATCTGTGCCCATTCTTTTGAAAACAGCATCATAGTTTTCCCCAGTCCATTGCTAAAAGTCTTGGTGAGACTTTCAATCAAGATGTCCCTATAGTCCCTTGGTCAAGGAGTGAGCATATGACCTAAGATAGGTGAATTATATTCTCTTTCCTTGGAAATTGACTCTTGAGTAGAGTGGTAAAAAGACTGGAAATGATGGGAAGTGATTCACATTCCCATTACCATCCCACAGCAGTGCTCTGAAGAAGATTAGATTCACAGAGTAGCCTTGATTCCTATAAACATTCTCTTTCTTTTAATTCTCTCAGCATGCCTCATCCTTCTAATAAATTCCTTTCCTCCCCCACCCACCCTCAAATTAGTCAGAATCAGTTTCTGTTGCTTGCAATAAAGTAATCCTACTTGCTACCACTCCACTACCCTGTCTCCCACATTATTTCCACTCATAGGGCCTCTACACTGTACAACTCCCAAAGGCACTATTTTAATGCCATTTTATGGAGTTGCAAATGGTGCCTTTTGGCATTGTGCAATCATACCAATCTGTTCTATACACTATCTCTAGAACTGTCTTTCTAAAGAATATATGGGGAAGTGGATGTGATTCAAGCATTTGGGTGCCTGCCTACCACATGGGAGGGCCCAGGTTCGGTTTCCGGTGCCTCCTAGAGAAGATGAGCAAGACAGCAAGCTGGAGTGACGGGCTGGCATGGTGAGCTGACACAAGATGACCCAACAAGGAGACACAAAGAGGAAACACAATGAGAGATACAACAAAGCAGGGAGAAGAGGTGGCTCAAGCAATTGAGTGCTTCTCTCTCACACAGGAGGTCCCGGGTCCAGTTCCTGGTACCTCCTAAAGAGAAGACGAGCACACAACGAATGGGCACAGAGAGCAGACAGAGAGCACAAACAACAAGGTGAGGAGGAGGAGAAATAAATAAAGTAAATCTTAAATTTAAAAAATATATATATGAATGCGTCAATTCCCTCCTTAGAAACCTTCAATGGCTATCCATTACATAAACAGTACAATTGAAACTGGCTTCAAAATGCTTCACAATCTGTCTCTTGTTTTCTTCAGCTAATTTTCTCAGTTCCATCCACTCTATGTTTCATCCTTTCACACCATCTTGCACTCAAGGCCAAACCAATTAGACAAGCCATATTTCAATACATCCTGCATTTTTCAGCATCCATACTTACTCAAATGTGGGAATTTTTTCCCATATTTCTTCTAATGCCTCACTAGTTAATGTTCTAACCACCTTTGCAGGTCCTACTCACATTCTACTGCCCTTTATTTTCTAGAAATTCTCAGTCAGAATGTATTACTTAATCTCCTATTGACCAGTTGTACTTTGTTTGTATGCCTGATTATCACACTTTCCACTGCCAGTCTCTAATGATATAGTCTTTATCAAATGTTTTTCTTTTCTCAATTGCACTGTGAGTCTCCAGAGGGCAATAACTATGCCTATCTGCTTGATGTCCCCCATAACTTCTCAGGAGAACACCTCACAATAGTCTGCACTCAATTCATATTTTCCATTCAACAGACTGGAAACCTTTAAAATTGGACAGAAAACAGAAGGATAGTCAGGGAATTGGAGAGTGTCAATCTGGTGAATCTTGGGAAGGAATTTTTTTAACTGGTCTTGCCTTCTTGTGTTGATCACCATACAAAGCTTTTTCTGAAGCTTTGTGCCTACAGTCCCACTGGAGGCTCTGTGTCCCTGTTCATTTTTATTATGCCAATGCATCTAACAGGAAACATCCTTAAGCAGCTTTATATTTCCTTCACTTTATTACTAGTGGAGAGTATCATGCCAAGGACCTGAAAGAATGAATGAATGAATGAATAAATGCATTAAGGGAAGAATTTTTTTTTCTCTAAAAAGAGCTCTTTTTCTTCAAATTTCTTGGAACCCTATTTCTTAGAGACACTGAATATATATGTAATTTTAGTAATGTCCTTGACAATAATTATTTTAAATTTTCTAAAGGGAAAAATACAATTGTATATACAAATAGAAGTTCATCTTGATTATTATATTACTTTTTTTTTCCTTATTCAAACATGTTAGATTGTACCCAGAATAAAAATAATAGAATTTAAGAGAATCATTAAGGAGAATCTTATTTTAGTGATTTGTCCCCTCCTGGTAGAGTATTCATCACTGCTACTTCTGTGAAATTGTACTGCTTTTAGCCTAACATGGTGACTCATTTTTCTTCACTGAGTCACCATCATAATCGTGCCTTTGAAACATTATCATTCTTGGATCTCTGGAAAAAGAATTCCTTAATGATGATGAAAGAAGGAAAGAAAAGAAGGGAAGAAAGGAGGAAGGAAAGAAGGAAGAAGCCTCCTACTTCCTATCTACCCTTACCTTTTACCGAACCAGTTTCAGAAGCGTGTTTCCTAAAAAATCTAAGCAGTGGCTCAACACTTCAGCATTTTCTTAAGGTTGACCTTTTAATTCATTCTCCCTTTCCTGTGGGAGATATTAACATTACATGCAATACTTCTTACAATGTTTCTCTAGGAGTATATCTCAGTCTATTCTTTCTCTCAAAGTTCTTTGCCGAATGTGATCGCTTTTATTATGCTGAACGTCTAAAAACCTTCTCTGATACCTTAACTAAATTTCTGGTCCTAGTGGTCTTGTTTGTCATCATACTGGAACTGTATCCTTTGTGCCCCACAATCACACTCATCCTTGAAGAGGTAGCCCAATTATCAAGTCCCCTGATAAACTTCCCAAACACGCCCAGACAATTTTGTCACAACCTCCTCGCTCTTCCTGGGTCACTTCGCATTTCTCTATAGAATCTGTCAAATTGCATTATCATCTTTTTTGCCTGGTTTCCTCACTAAATAGTGAGCTCCTCAAGAACAAGAACCATATTGTTCACCTTTGTAATTCCCTTTTCAGCAGGACCCATGGAAACCTGATGATGTTCTTTCTCTTCACTTTCTACACAGTGAAAAAATGCTGCCACCTTCCTTTCAAGCTGATATACAGATTTAGTCAGGTTCTTTCTCTTGTTTTTTTGCATGAAATCTAAACACTTTCATATGGAAGTGGAAGGTTCTGAACCTCCCTCCCTCCTGCTGATCACCAGCTTGCTTTCCTGTCTCCATAAACTGTCCAGCATATGCTTCTTTTCCGAGTTCATCTCTTTTCTTCTCTCATGTGGTCACCTTTTGTTTCTAGATATCCTTCCACTTTGCATTCACTCAGCGATAACAATAGAAATACTCCAACATGAGAACTATTTGAGTATCACAAGACCATTAAATCCTTTTGTGTCATTTCTCCAAGGTTCTTTCACAATGATCAAACTGTCTTTCCTATTCAGTGCTAATAGAATCCCAATTCCATCTCCTGGTGCTGTATATGCCTCAAGTCTTCCATAATTAAGGAAAGAACAGAAGACCCTTGCCCCTCTCACATTTAGCTGTCCTGAACTCCTTCAAAGTACCCACTCTTATAAAATGACAAAATGATGAATTTTTCCATCTTTCTTCCAAAAAAAGGATCCCAAGACTTAAATATTTTCAAATTTATTTAAAAATTACATAGGTAATATAAGTTGTAAAAACTTCAATAGTTATAGGCAAATTTGAAGTATCCCCACTTCCAATCTTGACAATTGTCACCAGGCCTGTGCATATGCTTTCAGACCATTTTCTATGCATTTACAAATATATTTGGGTAACTGTGGAAATACACAGTATTGCTTTGTTTTGTTTTGAATTCCAGAACTATTAATGGGAATAATGGTCCAATCCTTAAGAAATTATAACATGACTGTCATAGCTTTCCTTAATATCTTTGTCCTCTGTGTTGTGGTTCCCAAAGGCAGATAATTGCTCACTACCAAATTGCCAAACTGAAGCATAAGGTCTGACAATAGCTATGCACTTTTGAGAAACCATATTGGCATATAGAATGCCTGCAGCCTTGTTTTGTACTGGTAGCCATGGCAGAAATAGGTGAAGGAAGGCTAGGATCCCCAAAAGAATGGTTAGAAGTGTTGATTTCCTTGTTCCATCAGTGTCCATTCTGCATTAGAATCTCAGGCTTCTATCATGGATGCTGCAAATAAGGACTAAGGAGGCAAAACACTGTTGGTTTGTCTCTCCAGATCTTTTGATAAAACCTTTTAAAATTTTCATCTAGCATAACTTCAGTTACTTTCATAAAGCAAACTCTAAAGAGCCAAGTGCTATTGGAACCCCTGGCAGCCTCTTAATGTTTAATACTTGATGAGAATTCTGATCCATGTGTCAGGCCAGCTAGAAATGATAAGAAAAAAGAAGCAAATATTTGGTCTATGATTCCATCATCACTCCTAATTTTTTTTTTCCTTTCATAAGGAGTTCTGGCTGCATTCCAAGAAGTGAAAGTTGTTAGTTAATGGATGCTAATGGGAAACATAATGGTGTAGCAGAGGGACAGCACATTTAGCACTGTGGCACATGGCAAAGCACACCAAGATTTATTGAGAAATGATAGCCTGACAGTTCTTTTTTAAGTTAAAGAAACATCTTATTGAAATATATTTTTGCAACAGTGCAGTGAAGTCCCCATTCCCCCAAAAGGCTGACCAATGTGAAATCATAGCAGGCATCATTCAGGTTTTCCTATAACAAAATATATTTATATTTAAAAGTCAATATATACCTAGCTATATAAAAGATATCTATCTATATGCCTATGTTTACATTTATAAATAAATATATACCTATATAAATACTTACCTATCTATATAATATCTCTTTACAAATGAAACATATGTTCATTATTTTTTTAAAAAGAAATATTACATAATCAAGGTGGGAATCACCTTTATTCTACTGCATAGATATAATCCACTGTTAATATTTTCACGTGTATTCTTCCACTTTTTTTTCTATGTATATACATATTTTTCAATTTTTAAAGGCTCTTTTGGTGTACAGTTCTAAGAGTTTTAATGCATGTACAGATTTGTGTAACCCCCACCACAGTTGGGATACACAACAGTACTATCTCCCCTAAAATTCGCCCTTGTGGTTCCTTTGTATTCATACCTTCCCCTCACTCCTAATCCCTGGCAACCAATCTTTTCTCCATCATTATAGTTTGGGGTTTTCAAGACTGTCACATAAGTGGAATCATAGAGCATATTACCTTTTGAGACTGGCTTCTTTCACTCAGAATTGTGCCTTTAAGATTCATTCAAGATAATATGTGTATAAATAGTTCGTTCTTTTTTATTGCTGAAATTCCATTGTATGAACATACCACCCTTTGTTTATCCATTTACCCAATGGGAGACATTTAGGTTGTTCCCAGTTTGGGAGATTATAAATAAAGCTGCTATAAATATTTACATACATATTTTTGCATGAACCTAAGGTTTCAGTTCTCTAGAGTATAATACTTTGATATAAGATTGCTGAGTCATATGGTAAGTGGACGCTTAACTTTATAAAAAAAAACTATCAAACAGTTTTCCAGAGTGGCTTTGTCATTTTACATTCCCAACATCAATGTGCTTCCAGAATTCCACCTGTTTCACATCCTCACGATACTCGGCATTGTCAGTATTTTTTATTTTAGCCATTCTGATAGGTGTACAAGGGTATCTCATGGTGGGTTTAATTTGCATTATTCTGATGGCTAATCATGTTGAACATCTTTTACTGTACTTACTTGCCATCCATATATCCTCTTTCTCAAAGTGCCTGTTTGTCAGACACTTTTCAATTGGGTTTTTTATTCTTTCACTGTTGAGTTTTGAGAGTTCTCTATATATTCTGGAATCAACTCCTTTGTTGGCTATATGATTTACAACTATTTTCTTCCAGTCCGTAGTTTATCTTTTCATTCTCTCTCTCTTTCTTTAAAGATTTATTTATTTATTTATTCCCCGCCCATTGTCTGCTGTCTGTGTCCATTCGCTGTGTGTTCTTCTGTGTCTGCTTGTCTTCTCTTTAGGTGGCACCAGGAACCAATCCTGGGACCTTCCAGAGTGGGAGAGAGCTGCTCGATCTCTTGTGCCACCTCAGCTCCCTGGGCTGCTGTCTCTTATTGTCTCTCCTCTGTGTGTCTTTTTGTTGTGTCATCTTGCTGCGCCAGCTCTCCACGTGGACCAGCACCCCACATGGGCCGGCTCTCTGCTCAGGCCAGCTCACTGCACGGGCCAGCTTGCCTTCACCAGGAGGCCCCGGGAATCAAACCCTGGACCTCCTAAATGGTAGACGGGAGCCCAATCACTTGAATTACATCTGCTTCCCTCTTTTCATTCTTTTAACAATGTTTACACACTGAAAAAACAAATGAATAAACAAAAAAATCTAGAATCAGAATGCTGTTCTTGCAGAGCGAGTGTAGCTCAGTTCCTGAGCGCCTGCCTTCCATGTATGAGGTCTTGGGCTCAATCCCCAGGACCTGCTTTTAAAAAAAATGCTATTCTCTAACATGCCTTATAAAATGTAGCAGCATATCTAAAAATTTCATGTTATTTTCATGTCATTAGTTCTCCTCAACATAATTTTTTTTTTTAGGTACCAGGGACTGAACCTGGGACCTTGTATGTGGAAAGTGGCTCTCAACTGCTAAGTTGGTTTCCTTGTCTGTTTTGCTTGTTGTTCATTTTTTTTCTTTTTTCAGAAGGCACCAGGAACCGAACCTGGGACCTCCCATGTGGGAGGTGGGAGCTCAACTGCTTGAACCATAGCTGCTCCCTCTCTTCAAGACAATTTTAATGACTACAGAATATTCCATTCCATGGATATACCATAATTTATCAAACCAAACTCCTCTGTTGGACATTTAGGCTGTTTTCTCTTTTTCACTGTTAAAAACATTACATTCATGAATATACTTACAGCTAAATATTTTCACACATTCTAAATATTTTCCTAGGAAAGATTCTGAGAAGTGGAGTTGCTTTTTCAGATTATGTACATTTTTAAGCCTTTTAAAAAATGTATAATGCCAAATTGTTCTCTAGAAAGGCTGTTTAACTCTCATCAGGGTATGAAAATAACATTGGGCATTATGTTCCTTTTTTAACTTTGCTTCCTTGGTAGCTTAAAAATTAGCATCTTTTGTTTTTATATGCCATTCTTTAATTTTTAAGGCTGAATATTTAAGTGTTTATTACCATTTGTGTATTGTTTTTGTGAATTGACTCTTCATGTCCTTTATGCACTTTTATATAGGGGTAGTCCATCTTTTTTCTTATTCTACAACAACTCTTTATTTCATTGTAAACATTTCCCCCTCCAGAATTTTATTTCAATAGCCTTTAATTGTGCAGGCCCCTTGTGAATCCTTGTTTGTGTATAACTATAAACCAAAGATATGTTGCAGGTAGAGTTGCCAGATTTAGCTGATAAAAATACAGGGTGCTGATACATGCTACAATGTGGATGAACATTCAAAACTGTATGCTAAGTAAAAGAAGCCAGACATAAAAGGTTACATACTGTATGAATCCATTTATATGAAATATCCAGAATAGATAAATCCATAGAGACAGAATGCAGATTAGTGGTTGCCAGGGCCTGGGGAAAAGGAAGGAATGGGGAAACGCTGCTTGGTGGGTTAAGGGGTTTTACTTTGGAGTGATGGAAATGTTTTGGAACTAGATAGAGATGGTGGCTGGACAACTTTGTGAATGTGCTAAATGCCACTGAATTGTTCACTTTCAAAAGGTTAATTTTATGTCATGTGAATTTCACCTCAATGAATTATTGCATTGGTGTGATAGATTTATTACAACTGATGAAAGCTCATTTAAATAATTGTATTATTAATTATAGTCCATGGTTCAACATAGGGTTCACTGTTTGTTTTGTGCAGTTCCTTGTATTTAAAAAATTTCTTAAATTCTAGTAACATATATACAACCTCACATTTTCCCCTTTTAACCACATTCACATATACAATTTAGTGCTGTTAATTACTTTCACAATGTTGCACTACCATCACCATCATCTACTACCAAAACTTTTCCATCATCCCAAATAGGAACTCTATACATTTTAAGCCTTAACTTCCTATTCCCTACCCACAACCCATCTCTTGATAAGCTGTACTCTAGATTCTGACTCTGTGAGTTTACTTATCCTAATTATTTCCTATCAGTGAGATCATACTGATCATATTTGATCAAAAGGATCATATTTGTCCTTTTGTGCCTGGCTTATTTCACTCAACGTGAGTTCTTCTAGGTTTATCCATGTTGTCACATGTATCAGGACTTCACTCTTTTAATAGACAAATAAAATTCCATTGTGTGTACATACCACATTTTGTTTATCCACTTATCAATTAATGGACACTTTGGTTGCTTCCATCTTTTTGCAATTATGAATAATGTCACTTATGAACATCCATGTACAAATATCTCTTGGAGTCCCTGTTTTTAATTTTTTGGGGTGTATACCTAGAAGTAGGATTGCCAGGTCATATGGAAATTCTATACTTAGCTTTCTGAGGAATTGCCAAGCTGTCTTCCACAGCAGCTGTGCCATTTTACATTCCCACCAGCAATGAATGAGTGTTCCTGTTTCTCCACATCCTTTCCAACACTTGTAATTTTCTGGTTTTTTTTTAATAGTAGCCTTTCTAGTAGGTATGAAATGCTATCTCCTTGTGGTTTTAATTTGCATTTCCCTGATGGCTAATGATGTTGAGCATCTTTTCATATGCTTTCTGGCCATTTGTATATTTTGTTTGGAGAGATGTCTGTTCAAGTCTTTTGCCCATT
>JAQZBX010055934.1:0-18305 GCA_029593785.1 Cabassous unicinctus | reverse complement strand
TCTAAACCCCTGAAAGTGAGGACATTAAGGGCTTACATAAAGGAAAAAAAGGTGACTTTGGGGAATTTTTCAGGAAGTAAAAAGCCTGGCCCACTGGAAACCCTCTGTGGGAGTTCACCAGAGTGGTGCACATATATTCAGAATCCAAAATCTGTTCCTGTGCTTTTGACAAAGATTATTTTAGACTTTAACTTCTGAATGTACATGAAAAAGCTTAAAACAAAAATATTTACTTACTAAAATTCCTTTACCAAAAAGCCAACATTGTGTAATACAAGGCTTACTCTCCTTTTTTCTCCCTAAAGTTCCATGATGGTTTTCCTGAGCCTTCTTTAGGGTCCAGGATGAAAGAGGAAACAGATAATTAAGGTAGAATAGCTGTTCAAGGCAGCTGGACATTTTTGGTATTGTTTGTAGAGGTTGGGGGATAATAAGAGAAAGCTCCAGAGAAGGATGGAAAAAACAAAGCTGGCAGACATCATTGGCTGCTATGACAAGAAAGGCCAAGGAAAAGTTAGACAAAGAGAAAATGGCTCTTGAGGAGAGAAGGAGACAAGCAAGAGTCACCTTACTTGAGGTAGCTCTGAAAGGGAAGGGAAGAGATTTAGAAAAAATAATGGCAGGAGGGGAGCAGCTGTAGCTTAGTGGTTGGGCACCTGCTTCCCATGTATGAGGTTCTGGGTTCAATTTCCGGTACCTCCTAAAATAATAATAATAATAATAATAATAATAATAATGGCAGGAGACAAAAATCCTAGATAACAGCAGTCTATAAATGAAACTCAAGTCTTAGATGTAAGAATTCAGGAGGGAAGGAAAGGCACAATTAGTGACTGTACACCGTCAAATTTTTTTTATGACTGGAGATGCTGCTGCCTAAGGGAATGGAAAAGTTAATACATAAATGTAGTACAAAATCCTGATTACATCAAAAGTCTTAGGTATGGAGACTATTCAAAAAAATATAGTACAAATGGATTTTTAAAGACATGAGGTCTGGTATGGAGAAGATAAAACTAGGATGTGGGGGTACAGATAGTGACAGAGATGCTAGATCTTACCCTGAGGCCTGTTCTTCACTTCTCTATTAACATATTTGTAAGTTAGTCACCCAGCTAACACCTATATTTCCCAGCCTCCTGCAGTTAAGGGGGTCTTTTGACAAGGTTCAGACCAATGGGCATGAGTAAAAAAAAACATTAAGTGCAACTTCTGGGTCTTGCTCATGAAAGAAAAGAAGTGTCTCTCACCCCCACCCCACCCCGCTCTATTTCCTTCTTTCTCCCATGCCCACTAGTAGGAATGTGAACATGATGACAGGAGCCCAAGTAGTCAAGTTCCAATACAAGTTGTTCACTGTGTGGCAAGTATGCTGGAGCATTAAGACAGAAGTAGCTCGAGTTCCCAAAACCAGGGAGTTGCCACATCAGTAGAAAACTGCTTATAGATTATACCTTTATGTAGAGAAAGAAACTTCTATTGGTTTAAGCTATACTTATTTTGTTATAGTAGCTAAACCCCTATTATTTTGTTACTGGAGCTAAACTAATAATGTAAGTACTAAGGAAAAAAGCCATTTAAATATATGATTCTCTTTAACATATTACATTTTAAAAGTAGATATTTTGACTCTTACAAAAATATATAGACTCAGAACTCACCCATTAAAAGATCCATAAAGATCCATAAAGCCAAATGAGAATTTGGCTTTAAGGAGCCTTAGCTGCACATTAACCTGACAGGAGGGGAATGGGCATGTGGAATTTAAAAATTATGTATAAGGAAAAAGAAGTTTTGAATTCAAATTGAAAGATATTCTCTTTTGAATGCCATTGTGACTTCGGATATTAATTTTATTGTGGAAAATATGGCAGGAAAATAATAAGATACCTATTAGGAAAGAGACATTTCAAAACAGAACGAAGGAGAGACCAGCACAAAGAGGGAAGCGCTGACTGCCTTTCGAGATTTGTGAGAGTAGTGGAACGTGGTAAATGAGCTGAAGAAAATTTTCTAAGTGGTAAAGCTGAAGCTCTAAAGAGCCAAATAAACATTCTCATCTGTATAAACATTTAATAGCACACATAGGTAGACATGAAGTGGGGAGTTAAAATAACAAGAGGAAAGGAGTAAATGAGGCCAAAACAACAGAGGAAGGAAAGATAAAGCATTCGTGTGAATGGTACATGTGGAGTGTGAACATGCCACGCATGTGTGTATGCACAGGTGTGTGAAGACTAAAATGTGCTGACACTGTTTAAATAGACTAATTTTTTCCAATGGTACAAACTGTATCAAAAGTAAGATAAAAAGGGAAAATGATGAGAACTTGTAGTGAAGTCTCTTTAATAAAGTTATTTTTTGCAATTAAACAAAGAAAACTAAACAACTTAGATAGCCCCATCTCTGAAAAACCTTCCCAGTCCATATTCCTTTCAGGCAGTAATATGCTTCTTCTGTGCTGTTTCACACTTTTTTTTTTTTCCTTTCAATTTCTACTGACTCACTTTATTCTCCATTGTAAGTTGTTTGCATCTTCTTTTCCCATCAGTAAAACGGAGAGTTCCTTGAGGGCCAGCACTTGTTTTATTTCATTTTTCCATTTCTAATTCTTAGCATATCAAATGGAGGAACAATTGAGTTAAAATTGTGCCTGCTGGGAGGAAAGTGCGATGAAAAGCCAGAAAAGAAAGCCAGAGTTGGCATCAATAGTATTCAAAAAAGGGTTAAAGGAGACGAGCAGAACACAAATGATAATATTTTGGTAAGATGCCTGCTGTAAAAGCTGCCAAGAACAACCGTGGTAGGACGAGATTCAGTCCAACACGTGGGACTACAATGATCCAGGATTGCTTACCAAGAACTGGTATATGTGTAGCTTGAATTCAGATTTCCAGCTTAACATATATAACCACACCCCTAGATTCTTTTACAATGGGGAAAGAAATTAGTATGAGGCTACCTATACCGTGGTAACTTCTCTCTAAAAGAGTAAATTTGAAGAAAAGCAGATTAGAAAGAGGTAAACTAAAGAACTGTTCATACATATACAATATATATATATGAAAGAGAGGACAAAATTGGGGAATGGAGAACAGAGCTTGAGGCCATTTAATCCATAAGCAACATTGACATTTTAGTGGGAGAAAAGGAATTGTGAATGTAATATCCTTCAGGAATTCCTTATATGAAAATATGTGAGGATCCATTGAATAAGAAGACACCTCTAAAGTCCCCAACAAATATAAGATATCAGCCATTGCATTTATGGGCTACCATACACTATGGGTTTACACTATAGAAAATAATGGAAAACGAATCAAAATTCATCTGAAATGTGTTTGTAATATTTCATGAATTATATAACAATATTGAAATAAAATCTTTTCTATTCTATTAACCTCCTACACAATTCTTAAATGAAATAAACATTTATGTAGTGTTGATTTGAATAAAGTAATCTATTTGGAAGTGACAGACATCTGAGGGATGCCAACTGAGTTATGCACGCAGAAAAAAACATGTTCTTAATCTTACTCCATTCCAGTGAGTGTGAACCCATTGTAAACAGGAGATTTTTGAAGATGTTATTTTTAGTTAAGGTGTACTCAACTGAATCAGGATGATTCTTAATCCGATTACTGGAGGCTTTATAACAAGGAAGCCACAGGGACAAGCTAGAAACTGGGAGTCAGTGGCATCTGGAAGAGAAAGAGGGCATCGCCATGTGACAGGAAAGTCAAGGAATCCAAGAATGGACGGTGAGCCAGAATGCTACAGACCCGGAGAGGAAGCAAGCCTTCCAGCCTCTAAAAATGTGAACTAATAAATTCCTGTTGGTAAGCCAATCCATTGTATGGTACTTGACATAGCAACTGGGAACTCAGACACCAACACTATTGGATGTATCCTTATTTCTGGATAAATATTTTAGTATCTGGGGCAGTGGTTTTTCAATGTTTCCCTGCCCCGCCCTGTTTTTTTTTGAATACTAGTAAGTTTATTTTAGTCCTGAGGATCTTTTTAATATCAAAAATTATTATTCCCCATATTATCTTTGAATGGAAAAAATACATGATAATAAAAGCCACTTTGGACTCACAAATCATTCTAAGTAAATATAGTCTATTTAATTATCACAGATTTCAATAAAACAGCAAATTAAAATAATATTTATTGACTTTCTAGACAATATTTGGTGCTTTTTTTCCTGTTTTTGGAGTGTAGGTGATCAGATACCTTAGATCATTTTTGAAAGATTTATACAAGGCTTAGCTTTGGCTGAGTAAAATTTATCAGAAAGAAAAACTGTAAAAATGTATAGTGCTTATAATGCTGTATCCTGTAATATGTATAGATAATCAGGTAATTAGTAATTATTAACCACAAAGTTGCCTTCTAGTCTCCTTTAAAAAAGGTTTGCAATTAAGTATTTTTGCTTGTGTGATACATAAAATCTCTTGAAAGAAGAGAGAGAGAAAAAAAGACTGGACAGCCTCTGGGTGTCCACTTCAGATACACACCCTTCATCTGAGGATTTGTCTTTGATTTCCAAGCCTTGCTTTTATTAAGAGTCTATTGTTTTACTCAGAGTAGCAAGTTTGGCCTTTCTTAATAAGTAAATGAATGGCTTCCCTAGGAAGTTTGAAAGAACTCTTTACACTCTTTATCCTTAGAATTTCTAAGCTTAGAAGTTTTAAAAAGTTCCTCAGATTTGGGTGATTGTCTAAGTAATTCAGAACCTTTGTCTGACTGAGCTGGTAGGAAACACTCTCATGTCAAAATTACCTATACTAGGATCTATGCTTGTGAGTAAACTCCAGGATTTAAGGCAAGGATTTCTGAGCCTCCAACTCTTCTTTTTTAATGCTCTGCATTTGTGTGTATATGTTTGTGTGTGCATTTAGGACGTTATAATCGACAAAGTAGACATTTTTCTCTATAGATTTCTGCTACTTTCTTGATTTTGCCTGCATCTATGAGGTACATTATAGGGCAGAACAGTCACATGCCGTTTGCTCCCTGGCCTCGTTGCTGTTGAAATATTTTCTGGTAGCAAAAGGAGTCAATGTGATTCCATGGTTGTAATTGTGTGAATTTGACTCAAAAGAAGGTTAAGTAGGAAGAAAAAAATACCTTGTGATTTGTAAACGTCATAACACAATAACTGGGAAATTAGGACACAGAAGAGAGATCGGGCTTCCTGTAGTAAACCCCTCATCTATTCTGCCTTCTTCCAGGAACAATTTTAGGTAAAATTATGAATCAGAAGAGATTTGGCTTGAGTACTCTTTTTGTTGCTCCCTTTCTCGACTTTACTGGAGTTCTCCTGTAATTCAGACACCTAGAACACTCAAGGGCCCCAGTGTCTTCTATCAGAGAGAAAGACTTTTATACTACCTTGAGTATGAGTGATAGCTTTACGAGATCCTTTAACACCGTGATATTTAACCATTCCTAAAGAAAAAAAAAATGAATGGGAAGGGTGCGTCTAAATGAAAAGGAATGTGTTCCTAACATGTCATAGCATCTTTGAATAAGAAGGCCTCACAAACTCATGTGACATCAATAGCAACGTCAATAGGGCAATCTGGCATGCTCCTGGTATATACTCTTTCTCCAGCCTCTCATACGTTCCCAAATCTCTCTTCAAGCCAAACTCAGTATTTGATTCTCCCAAGGAACCCTCCATAATTAATCACACAGCATTCTACATCCTGTGAAGGCCATTATTTCTAACACTTCAAAATCAATCAGCCTATATGATTTGCTCTGTGTGGGTTCTAAGGGAGAGATAGATAGATAATAGATTTCCTAATGCTTGCTGTAAAATTATGTGAAATTATTTAATCTGTGTAGATATAAAGTTTTAGTTCTTGGTTCATACTGTCATCCTGACAAATACTGTAGCTCCTCAATAGCAAATGTGCCTCATTTTGTGAATTTCACAGAGCCCAATTAAATTATAGAACTGTTTGGGTGGTTAGTAAATATTCGTTAATGTTGATGACAGTAACAGTCAAGTTAATGAGAAAATGTGCTTCAATTTCCAACAGAGGAAAAAGGACAGTCATAGTTTTTCAAGAAACTACTTAAAGACAGCACAGCAAAAACACCTGCCACCGCTATGTTGACAAGAAACAAATGGAATAGTTTTTGTCAGTATATTGTTGGTGACTTTTGTCTGCATATAAAGATCAACCAGCACCACCCATTTTGAACTTTACTCTTCAATTATTGTGATACATTTTCACGTACTTATCTACCTTCCAGCTAGTTTCTATAGTATCCAAGAGCACACATTGCAGCTATCCAATCAGAATTAGGGATATTCAGTGTCAATGGAACAGAACGAAGCTGATCTAGTGGTCAGTATGTGACAGAACCCAACCTTGGTGCTTATAACTTTAAATTCTAACCAACAATGCTAACTGACCAGAGCAGAAGACTAGAAATTGAGAACGTTGAGAAATATTAGAGAGAAGAAGGATTATTTAAACACAAGTGAAAAATATCTACGTCATTACCCGACTTCTTGCAGTTTTAAGAATCTGTAATGAGTTAATGTTTGTGAAAATTAACAAGATTCCATTTTATCAGTTAAGAGAGACAGACTTTTTTTGCACCTAGAGCATTCAAAAAATAAAAGAACAAAAAAATCTTTTAAAGAATATCCTAAACTGGTGAATTTTAAACTAATTGTAGGGCTAACCTAGCAGGGGTTCTAGTAAATGATTAACTACTTGTCAAAAAATGTATGTATTTATTATAAATTTTATTGATATAAAGAATGCATAGCATACAATTTATAAATAATAATAATAAAATATATTCTTTATTGTGATTCAACAGAATGAATTGGTAATTGATTTTTGTCTAATTTTTATATCCATAGCAAACCTATGGGTCAATTGATGGATATGTGAAGCTCAGACATGAATATTGATTGACATTTTCATTTAAGTAAATGAATAAAAATAAGAAGAGACAACAAAGGCATGTTGAAACTTCACTTGTTCATCAATGATTGTAATTGACTTCTTTGTTGAATGGATACTTACTTTGAATACTGGAAGAATATTTATTCAAGTTTTTTTGCATATATGCTAGCTGCAAAGTAAAGCTAAAGAAATGACAAGGTTAATCAAGGCATCATCAAGGTGATGTTTACTTCCCAAAGACCGGCTGCTAATAATCCTTGGTTCCTTTGTCATATCGTAAGGCACATAGCAGCATCTGCTGGTCCCTCTCTTCTCTTCTGGGTTTCACTGCTTTCAAATTCTTGCTTCCGTGGCTTTCTCTCTTTGTCTGAATTGATTCAGTTATAAAGTACTCCAGTAATAGGATTAAGACCCATCCTGAATGAGGTGGATCATACCCTAACAGAAGTAGCCACATCAAAAGGTCCTACTTACAATGGGTTTATACCTACAGGAATGGATTAGATTTAAAAGCCTATTTTTCTGGAGTATATACAGCTTCCAACCACCACACTCAACTTTTAGTAATTGGCTCTTGTGAGCCAGTACATGCCTGCTCCAGGGCACTCGTCGCCCAGCTGATACATTATATTAATGTAATTTTCATAGGAATGACACAAAGCACAAAACAAACATACACGCAAAAGGAAAAGAGGCATTTTATATGAGGAAAATAGTATTTTTAGAATTTTAGTGTTTTGATGTTAGTAACTGATATTTTCTCCTAAATGTCCTCAAACCTTTGGTATAGTGAATGCAGGTCATATAGTATTCTCACACATACATTTTCACACAAGCACACTTCTATTATTCTGGAATTCTAAAGTAATTGATTATGCAACTGTAAACATAATCCAGTTTTGGAAACTGGATAGTTAATTGATTACTGAGAATAACCCAAAAAATAATATTAAAAAAAAGTTTTCCCACAGGGCAAACAGCATTTAATACTTTGGCAAGCATAATTGTCTTGGTTTTGTAAGTATCACCTAGGTAATATAGAGGTAAACTTTGCTGAAAAAAGTGTCAAAGGAAAGAGCAAATATGCTAAACTAACAAATATATTTACTATCTTGCAATATAAATAAAAGTTGTGTATACACTGAAGACCAACTTACTTTTAATTAAATAATTTTACAATGTTTTTTTTTAATGTGTAGAAAGTTACGTAGAATAGATAGAATTCTCAGGTAGAAATCTGCAAGGCTTAGAATAAAACCTGGATTAAAAATTGCCTATTAGAGAAGAAAAATAAGGCTTCATTGAGCAGGTACTTTGAAACTTCCGTAGAAAGCATATAGTTAAGATTTCAGACATCACAATGCCACTGACCTGGGTGAAACCTGGCTCTGCCACTTAGTAACTATTTTCATTTCCTTGGCTGCTCAAGCAAATACCATGCAAAGGAGTGGCTTAAACAATGGGAATTTAATGGCTCACGGTTTGTTTTGAGACTAAGACAAAGTCCAAATTAAGATGCCATCAAGGCAATGTTTTCTCTCCCGACTGTGGTGTTCTGGGGCGGTCCGCTGGCAATCCTAGGTCCTTGGCTCCCCTGTCACATGGCACTACTCATGGCTGCTTCTTCTGCCCTCTCAGTTCTCTTCTGGGTTCCCCTGAATTTCAGTTTCTGACTTCCCGTGGCTTTCTTTCTGTCTGAATTCCATTCCATTTATGAAGGACTCTAGTAATAGGATTAAAATCCATCCCGACTGAGGTGGGCCACACCTAAACTAAAGTAACCTCATCAATAGGTCCTGCTTACAGTGGGTTCACACCCACAGGAATGGATTAAGTTTAAGAACATGTTTTTCTGGGGTATGTACAATTCCAAACCACCACAGTAACAGCAGGATCCTGGGCAAAATACTAAACTTCACTCAACTCCAGTTGCCTCATCTGTAAAATTAAGATGAAAAAGACTACCCATTTCATCAAATTGCTATGAGAATTAGAAGTGTTAATGCATGCAAAATATAATAGTACACATCATTTTTTTAAAACCTCATATTTCTTTTACATTTGAAAAGAAACTCACCCTTATTGTGAGGTTGGAATAGATTCACTCTCTTAACTGAGAACATTAAAAGATTTTAATTGAAATAGTAGCAATTGGTTTCATAATGAGTACTATTATTTATCACCAACTTGCTTGAAGTCTGTGCTGTGTGTTTTGAGTCAATGCTCCCCCTGCTTGCTACCCTTCTCTCTTTTCCTAGTCCCGCATTCTGAGTATGTAAGTCGGCATTTTCATTCTCATCAACCACATTATCTTGTCTCTCCCGCCCCTCTTTCTCTTTAATTTTTATGCTTCAAGTTACTATTCATTTCTTCAAGTAAGTTGTCTTTAAAACATGTTATAGAAAAATTTACAGAAATGCCTATGCTAACACTTATTTCTCTGTCCTGGTATTTACACAAAAGTCATGCTTTATTGATGCTCTGATACTGCCTGGAGTTCCGGGGAATGCATCCAAAAGACATCAAGCAAACGCTTGCTGCGACTATTTCCTATAAATCATATCTTGGAGTGCACTCATAAAAGCTCTCACATGTTTCCATTAAGATGGTCTACAAGAGAGCTCCACAAATGGCTGATGGTAATGAACCCATAGATATTTTTGAAGCCTGATGTGGTCAATCAAGGGGGAGGCAGGTGCCAAAACACCCCCTTCTCTGCAGCTTTGAAGCACTTCCTGCAGGGAAGTTGGCCTGGCTGGTAGGTGCTACAATGCACCCACTCAATCATAACACTGCCAATAACTCTTCCTTCCCTGCTCTTTTTACTCTGAGGAAATGAAAACAAAAACAAAAACAAAAAACCCTCAGAAAAACACAAGGGTGGCTCAGCTTCAGAAAAATATGAAGCCAATATTCTGATTATTAGACGTGACATTTAAGTACAAAGATTTATGATACCACTACAAAAAGTTGTATGCATGAAAGAATTAGTAAGCAAATACAGAGTATTCATGTAGAACCTAACTCATATAATATTTCTTGAGATTGTCTCATTTAAAATGGAAATCTATGTGCTCTTTTATTAACAGAAGACATTACTATAGTCTCTGAATTGGATGTAAAATGTTATGAGATGCTTTCAGAAGAAGTTTGAAAAAATGATGCTAGAATGAGAAAGGTCGGTAATACTGCTTTTAACAATCATTATGGGAAAATATGTAATATAAATGTACTGGATCCAGATTCAGACTGACCTAGGATCAAAAGCTGACCCCATTACTTATTAGTTTTGTGATTCTGGACAGTCACTCAACTTCTCTCCAAGCTTCAGTTGCCACAAGTATAAATAACTGTCATGTACTCTACAGATTGTAGTGAGAATCAAGTAATATAATGCATTTAAAATATTAGCATAGCCCTTAGCATTGAACATTTAATGAATATTTGATAAATGCCAGCTATTGTTGTGATGATTATTATAAACACATATGATTCTTTAAGACGGATGAGGGCAAGAGTAGGAAAGATCAGCTCTGGAAATTCTTACTTCCATAGTTGCTGTGTTGGAATCTCATGATACCAATATACGGTTCCACTAACCTAAACCATGAGTAGCAAGCTGGTGGTTGGTAAACTGAATATGACCTCAAGAAGGCTTTGTTTGATTGTTCGGTTGTTTATCCATTTATTTTTCACTTTAAAAACCGAGCTTTATTATTTTATAGTAGGTGTTAAATGTTTGCTAAATAAGTGCTTTAAAAAGCCTTTGCTATAAATTGATTAAAATAGAGTATTAATAAAGCTAGTGTCACAATTTCACTAATCAAAAAACTGTCCCATCACCAATCATGTCAAAAATGCCTGGAACTGGTCGCAAGAAGCCTGAATAATCATGGGCAGCTCACGCCAAATCAAACAGTAATAAAAAGCTCAAAGTCACCTCTTGATGTAGCCACTCAAATGCCTTCTCATATGTGAAAAAGAGCAAGAAGGGTTTTATTTGATTAGACGTTACTATTATTAAATTATTTATTTAATTAAATTAGCACTTAATTAACATTAAATATAAAGCCTGTTAGGCAGGCATACTCTAGTTCCACCACTCCCTCTTGTCATGCACCGGACTTCTTCTCACAATTATATCACTTGCCTGGTTCTGAAGATACTTAACTTTGTAGCCCTAATCTTGATCTTTCTCAGGCTTCTCAACAATTCCACCAAAAACTTAACTGACATATGTCTCTTTCCTCTGGAGACCTGCTGTCTATTTAATTAGTTTTCCAGTATAGCAATAAATGAAATTTGTGTTGTCTCTCCTTGGATGATAACAATGATCTCATCCTTATCAGAGCTAACACTTTTGGGCACTTACTAGATAGCAAATACAATGTAAAGCATTTTACCGTATTTGCTCATTTAAGCCACCATCAAACAATGGTTTAGGTACTATTTATATCAGCATTTATAGAAGAGGAAACTGGAGGTCAAAGACATTCAATTACTTGCCTCTTTGTAGACAAACTTTGATGAGAACTTAGGCAAGCTGACTCAAGACCCGACATTTTTAACCACGATGATTGACTGCCACCCATATGGCTTTTAATAGTCATCCTAAAGAACGCATCCCAAAGGGATCACATTAATGGTATGAATCTTAATCATGTAGTAGAAAATATTTTGGGACACATAACACGCCTTAAAATGTACTACCTAAATGTCTGCATATTCTTTTGACAAGTAGGGTAGAGCTCACTAATGTTAAAACACAATTATCACATAAATGGAATGAGACAAATGTAGATATTTAATTCTACAAATAATATTTCATGATAGGAAACGACTATGCTTCTAATTAATGCTTTAAAAAATGTTCCAGATAAATCATTCCTTCTAATTCTTCATTAATTTGTGACTTTCTTTAGAAATTTTCAGCTAGATTACTACTTTGTGGAAACGAGATGTCCCAGAGTGAACATTTGTACATTTCAGCTAAAGACAGCTTTGAAGATAATTTGTAAAAATCATTAAGTATATGAATATTCTACTCATGTCTTCCATTTTTCATTGCTCACCAAGCTGATTATCATACACAACTCTTTACTCCAATCATTGTCACCTATTTTTACTTACTTCTATGTTATTAAACTGTCTTCTCTCATAGTTCTAATGAACTGGACTTTGAATGCATTATCTGTTTAATCAAGACAGCCCAAAACACAGACAATTAAAATAATTCACATGATTTTCATTTTTTGTGGCGTCTATGAGCTAAACACACCAAACGGAACGCTCTGTTGGACTTATATATAGCAACTCTAATAGCACACAAGAATAAACATTGAAAACACCAAGATATACTCTAATGTGTTACCATAAATAACTGAATCAGAAAGGACTATCAGAGGAATACTACATTTGGGGATTACTTCAGTCTTATACAAATTATAATATCTCAAAAACCAATCTATTCCCATTCTCACATTTTACAAATGAAGCAACTGAGAGAAGTTAAATGTCAACCAAGGTCAGAGCTTTTTGCAACAGAACTAAAACTAGAATGATGATCTTCTGGCTTCTAGGTTGCTGTTTTTTTCAATAAGAACATGCTGAAAGGATTTGCAGTGGAGTCGATCTAACAAATTCAACTGATGCACTAGGGAAAGAAAAAATCATAGCAAACCTAGATATTTTTCTTCCAAAAGGGTTCCCAAACACAAGCCAACTGTTTCACTGATGATCAAGTGAAGAAATAATATTTTTTTTAACATCACAGGAAGAAGGAAAAAAAAAAAAGACCACATGGGATTTATTGTACACTTTATTTTATAAGCACAAGAAGCAATTTCCAAGGGTAATTTTTTTTTTCCTATGCCATTCTGGGATCTACAGCATGGCACATGGGTAAGACATGAGTCCCTACATTTTAGGTCTTAGACAATGAATGTGTGTTAAAGGATTTCAACAAACATTTGACAATGCCACTTGACTACCACCACAGACAAGATGAAGGCTCTGAATGAATACATTAAATTTAGTTCTAATTAAAGACCAAGTTTGCCTGTGCCACGGGGTTCACTGCTCTTTCCTATTAGGAATACAATGGTAAATAAGCAGATGCATAAACGTAAACAAAAATATAAAATACTTGCAAATGAAGAAGAGAGGTGCTGATAGAGAAAATAAAGGGAGTGGAGGTGATCCATGATCTGTGATCCGTGAACTTTTATCCCAAGTGAAAGGTTATGTAAAACTTTTTAAAACTTATAAAATATTTCAAACTTGCAGAAAATAACATACTTACTACCCATATTTAATGGATGTTACTATTTTGCATATTTACTTCAGATCTCTGCTTTTAAAATATAACTGAAAGTGAAACAGCATGGCTAAAACACACCCCCATCCCATTCTTTTATCTTTTATTTCTAGAAGTAAAAATTATCACATTGTTGTGCATCATTCCTTACGTATATCTTTACTTCCATAAAATAAAGTATTGTTCTGTGGGTGTGTGTTTTAATTAAATAAGTACAATCATAGACAATAGTTTTGCAATTTGCTTTTTAACTCAACAGTATATACATGTAGATCTGGCTGTTCAATTCTATCTCTTTTTCATTTTAGCATTATGTGAACAAACTACTGGTTATCTAATCCTAACAAAAATGGACAATTAATTTTTCTTTAAATTTTCATTATGTATTTCCTAGGTGATTGAACCATTCATATCTCATGCCAGCATTGTATAAGAATTGCCACTCCAGCATATGCTTGTCAATACATGGTATTGTCAAACTTAAATTTTGCCAATCTCATGCTATGTTATGTGTGAAATAGTGTCTTTTTTAAAAATTTAGTTTCCCTGATTCCTAAGAGTTGAACATCTGTTCACAATTTTATTACCCTCTTTTTCTGTATGTTACCTGTTTTCATTCTGTGCCTGTTTTTTCTATTGCATTACTTCTTCCCTTTTTTGTCCTAGGGGTTCTTTTTCTGCTCAAATACAAATCCATGACAGTTTAATAGATTTTATAATATCTTCTCCTACTACTCTGTAGCCTGTCTTTTCACTCTCTTGATGGTGTATTTGTTCATATGTACAGTTTTAATTTAATGTACATGCATATATGACTTTTTCTTTATGCTTTATCATTTTTTACCTCTGATTCTGGCCTCAAAAAATATTCTCCCATATTTTTTCTGCAAGTTTTGCAGTTATGTTTTTTTACATTTAGTTCTTTAGTTCATCAGGAATTTATTTTTGTGTATGGATCTGATTTTATCTTTTTCTCTATGGCTGGACAATTGTTAGAGTCATAGTACTTCCTTTCAGTACTCATTTGCAGTGCTTCTCTGTCCCATACCAAACTGACATTTAAATAATACATTAAATTTAAATGTGGGTCTGTTTCTAAGCTCTCTATTTGGTGCTCTGTATCTATCTGAGTTAATTCCATAATTGTTTTAACTATTACATTCTTATAAGTATTGGGATCTTTTAAGGTAAGGAAACCTCTCTTTTCCTTATTCTTTTTCAAAATTGAACGTGACCAGTTTTTTTAGCCCTTGACCCTTTCATGGGAATTTTAGGATCCAATGGACTTACATATCTTTTTCTTAACTTATGGAAAATGTTAATGACACAAAAATGTAGAGATTTGTATAGTAAACTTCTGGCTTAATATTTTTTCAGTATCATTTTACCTAACTCTCTTTTTTGCTGCCTTATTTGGTAGCAACTCTGAGATATCTGTCATTTTTCATTTTAAAATTTCCACGCATATCTCTAACAGATGAGGACTTTAAACCTGCATACTTTAGATGGGGTAATCAGGGATTGCTATACAAAAAGAGCTGATATTTAAGCTGAAACCTGAAACCTAAGAACTCAGTCATGGAAAGACTGTACAAGGCAGCATCTTAGGTGAGAATATGTTATGTTTAAAGAACTGAATAAAAATCAAAATGGCTGGAGTTTGGAGATGGAGGGAAGGCAGGAGAGAAGGTTGGGGAGGAGAATGAAGGCTCAGTCATATGGGCTTTAGAGGGATAGGGAGTAAAGGGTTAATTCACTTTCAATTCACTATGGTAATGAGTTAGTTGAAAGCTATCAAAGGAATTAAGTAGAAAGTGACCTGATATAATATACTGCTGGACAGAGAAGAGGTGAAGGGTCGGACAAGAGAGGTAGCAAAGAGAATAGCTTGAAGGCTCCTGCAGCAGTCCAGGAGAGAGATGACAGCTAAAGGACTTGGGTGGTGCAACAAAAATAAGTGGGCTTCAGATATACTTATATAAGACATGACTGTGGGAGAAAAAAATGAACAAGAAGACAAAAACATAATTTAAAAAATCTCAGCAGACTGGAATAAAGAGCTAAATCTAGTAAGTTATTATTTATGAGGATATGAGGTCCTGATCCTGGATTTAAAACAGAACGAAACAACAACAAAATAAGCCATTCTTATATAATGTTAGTGATCTGACTTGATTCTAGTTGATTCAAAGGATGGTGAAGGTGAAAGCAACTTGGATTCCCTCAAGTGTTTTTTAAAGCTTACTGCATAAGTAGCTGTGCAGCATTCAATTAGACAGTGATGTTTCTGCCTGGAAAAGCTATAACCAGAAAGGCATATGTTTGGAATGCATAATTGCAATGGGACTTAATTCAAAACATGGTTCACCATTACAGGATGCAGATGTAATAACCAATAAATCAGGATCCTGATATATCGCAACATCCATCAAAATAATAAATTACTGTTATTTTGTATATTGGTATTTATTTCCTCTAATACCTGTGCCACTATGAAGATGTACAATAAATGTATGTATTTTTAAACTCCATAAGGTTCAGTTGTACTCAGAAAAGACAATTCTTTACAATGCTAAATGTTATTTACCAAGTATATAGCAGGAACCTTTGAACCAGACACCAGTCTAAGCACTGAGAAGAATACATGCTCAAGCTCTAAAAATCCCCAGAAAAGTTAAGGTGTGTACACAAATACTACAATGTAAAGTAGCATATGGAAAGTGTTGGAGAAGTGCTAAAGTGCTATCAGACTGAGAGTTACTTCAGAATCTAGATCATGTCCCATTTACTTTTATATTTCCAGCTTCTAGTACTAGTGTAGTGCATGGCAAGTAATAAAAGCCTTATAAGTGTCCATTATTCATTAATTTATACAAATATTAAATGCTTACTAGGTGGTAGGCATAGTTCCTGCCTTTAATGACCTTACACTCATTCTTTCAAAACTCATTTTGCATGTCCTGCTCATTAAGGTAAGGACATGCAGATGTAACACAAATACAAAGGCAGGGCACAAGATGAGAAGAAGTCAAGGAAATCTGTTATGTAAGAGGTAGGAGGTGGGGGGGGGGCGGGAAGTTATTTGAGGAGCCTGATGAACACAGTGCTTTGTGATGAGAGAGAAAATCAACCGCAGGCCCCTGTTAGGATGGTTGTGTGGCAATAATGAACAAGTGAGTTTGAAAACACAAAGTGTGTCATTTTTTCTAAAACTTATTAAAAGTTTTCTAGTGTTTTGAATTAAAAAGTGATATGGGTTGAAGGGTATGGGGGCAGTGATGAAAAAGACAAATTACAGAGCAAATGGTGGACAGTGGAAAGATATGTAAAGACAAACTGGGTCTGCTATATTGGAGAAAACAAGAAGTTATGAGATGAATGAGGTAAAAATGTAGACTGGAGAAAGAAGAAACTGGAAAGAAAGGGGACTGTGTCTGAGTTTGGAATACTGGAATTTGATATTTTGGAGGCAGAGCTGTTCTAGTTTGTAAAATCATTGAGTGAGGCCATGGACATCAGCAGCCAAACAGAGCGGTAGTAAAGACATGGATGGAATAGAAGTAAAGGTCCAGGAGAGAGGTGGTCAGGAAACAGGAGACTAATGGGTCCAATGGGTCATAATGTGGCTAATGACATCACTATGTTTGGTGGAGAATACTGGGATGGAAAGAAGAAGCCAAAGTTTTTGAATGTTGGAGAAGTAACAGGAGATACTGAGGAAATGGCGAAGAGGATGAGTAGAATAAACGGCTTAGGGAAGTTTTCATGGTGAAAAAATATTTGATATGAGCCTTGTACCTGGTATAGAACTTCAATAGCCAGACAATGGAAGGCAGAGAAGAGGACATTTCAGCCTGGAAGATGGTCTAAGTAAAGGTGAGAAGAGGCAGCAAAGATTGACAAATTTTGATTCACTGTTACTGGAGTCTATGACCTCAGATGAAATGAAGACAACAATTCTATTGTATCAGTCAATAGCCTTTCAGTATGTTCAAGTGAACATTTTAAAAAATGATGACTGGCTCAAATCCATTTTCCTTCACTCACAATTATACCAACCACTTAGCTCCCTAACCTCCAACAAACTAAACTCCTAACAATTCAACTGGTCTATCTTGTGTTCAGATAAGGATAACGACCTAGTTTAGGTAGCTCTCCAGGACTGTTCCCATAAGCTAGGCTAAAAGGTTATAGTCCAGCACAAAGTGGTGCTGAGAGTCTGGGTATCTGTTGAGAGTCTGGGTATCTGTTGATTTGACGGCAGCTTTCCAGAGATGTCTTGACCTATGCTGCTTATCTTTTCCTCGTTGGTTCTGCCTCTAACTTATGATGTTGTTTTGGATCCTAGTCCTTAGAATCATACTATCACAGAGTAGGAAGGAGCTTTTGAAGGTCATGTGGTCCTACCTCCTGCTCAATCAAATTCTTCCCTTAAAACCCCTGTGTTCAGCCTCTGCCTGAACACTCTGCAAACCTTATTAACTACTTTGAGTCTATGACTTTGAAATATCTGAAAGCACCTAGCAAAGAGCCATAATGAATCTAGCCATAATAATTCATTTAGAGCCAAAATGAATCTAAATCTTCAAAGCATTGTAACTACTTGGTAAATAGAACAACATGTTTCAGTCAAACTGCTAGTAAAGTAAAGTTTCATATCAAAATCTGTTTTCCAGGGAAGCGGGTGTGGCTCAGTGGATAGAGTCCCCGTTTACCATATGGGAGGCCCGGGTTCATGTCCCGGGGCCTCCTTGTGAGGGCACGCCGGCCTGAGCGGTGCGGTGGGCTGATGCAGCAACCTCATGGCGGGAGGCGGGTGTGGCGCAATGGACAGAGCACCCGTTTACCATGTGAGAGGCCCCAGGTTCGCTTCCCGGCGCCTCCTTGTGAGGGCAGGCCGGCTGGCGCCGTGGGCTGATGCGGCAAGACCTCACAGCAAGGGGGAGATGGGCAGACACAGAGAAGACGCGCAGCGTATGGACACAGCGGCACGGGCAGCAAGGGGGGGATAAATAAATAAAAAAATAAATAAATCTTAAAAAAAAAAA
>JAQZBX010055933.1:0-18298 GCA_029593785.1 Cabassous unicinctus | reverse complement strand
ATCACTAATTCTGTCCTCGGGAAATTTCAAATCTGCTCTTATGTGCCTCTCATGTATTTTTAATATTATCCATCATGTCTTTCATTCCCATAAGTTCTGTTACTTTACTTTGCAGGCTTTTAAATTGTTCTTTATGCTCACCCAGTGTCTTCTTAATATCCTTTATCTCTTTAGTCATATTTTCTTTAAATTCTTGGAATTGATTTAGGAGAGTTGTGTGATTATCATTGATTAATTGTCTTAAATCCTGTATCTCTTCAGGATGTTTGGTTTTTCCTTTGGCTGGGCCATCTCTTCCTGTTTCCTGGTATGGCTTGTAATTTTTTGCTGATGTCTAGGCATCTGAATATGTTGGTGAATTTACTCTGATGGCCAATTTCTCTCTCTTGCCTATTGTTTTTTTTTTTTTCTCACAGTACCTTTTCAGTCCCTCCATCTTTCTGCTCTCTTTCCAGGCTCGTATGACAACAATCTTAGGTTTTTTGTTGTAGTCCCACAGATCCCTCAAATACTTTCATTTTTTTCAGTCTATTTTCTCTCTATTCAGATTGGATAATTTCAATTGCTCTATCTTCAAGTTTTCCTATTCTTTCCTCTGTCTTCTCCAATGTGTTGTGGAGCCTATCTAGTGAGGTTTTAAAAAAGTATTTCAGCTGTAACTTTTCCATTTGTTTCTTTTTTATGGCTACTAGTTCTTTGTTGAGACTATATATTTTTAAATTCATTTCCAGCATGTTTGTAATTGCTTGGTGAAGCATTTTTATGTTGGCTGCTTTAAATCCTCATCAGATCATTCCAACATGTGTTTCATCTCTCTATGTTGGCATCTGTGAATATCTTTTCTCATTCAAGTTGAGATTTTCCAGGTTCTTGGGATGATGAGGAGTTTTCATTGTATCCTGGACATTTGAAGTCTTCAGGATCTTATTTAAGTCTTCCGTTTTAGCAGGCTTCCTCTGACAGCTCACTACCAGGAGAGGAGCTGGTATGGCAGTGTTCCTCCCAGATGGGGTGGCAGCCTCCGTGGGCCCCTCAGGGGTACAAAGAGGAAGTTCAGCTCCCCCCTTCTCTGACCACCACCATGGTAGGGGTGAGGGGCAGCTGATTTCCTTTAGACTAAGCCTTTAGCTTAGCTCATCAGCCGTCTCAGGGGGAGCCCTAAATGCAACATTTCCTTGTCACTGATGTTTAAATGGAGCTTGGATTCTAGTCTCCATAGAAAATGTGATGAAAACCAAAAGCAATAGAGTTACAGATCCAGGATGCAAGGTTGAGGAGAAGGCTTGGGGCCTTGTTATGGTGTGTGGTTATGGTTATGGCCCCAGAGAGGAGATGACTGCCCCACTCTAAACTGAGTCTCCTCTCGGCCTGTGAGGCCTCTTGCGGACAGAGAAGCAGCCGGAGCACATCGTCAGGTGTGGGGTCTGGTGCCGCTGGGCCTCTGGCCTCAGGCAGATCCTTGCTGGCTCGTCCTGTTTCCTCATTTGCAGGTCGAGGGGGGCGGGCTGGAAGACTCTAAGGATCTTTGACGGTCCCCGTTCTTGTCTGTGATGGGGAAAATCAAAATTAAGGAAGGCTCCCGGGAGTGGGGAAAATGGATTTACTCTGGCAATTAAGTATGTGTGGGGGAGTTTTAAATCCAGGAGTAATGGAACAGAACAAAATCTCGGGAATCAGCACATCATAGGGTCATCGCCGATGTCTGCTTCAACTCTGAAAACAGTTAATATTTTCCAAGCTCCTTATTTCCCCAAAGGCCTTTAAAATCCAAATTGACTTTGCGTTGTGTTCCGTTCAGCTCTCCAGGAGGCTGAGCCGATCAAAGCTGGCTGTCCTGGGGTGGGGGTGATTCTTGGGGGCAGGGGGCCTGGGGAAGGCTTTCTCCCTCTTTTGGGGCCTGGCCCTTACTGTGACCTGAGCAGCCCCGAGAGGACCCACAGTCCTGCGACTCAGAGCAGGCTCAAGGAATTGGAGGCTCTCCGGGAGCCCTGCCTCGTCTTCTAGTGTCATAAAAGTCCAGAAAGGAAAGTGCGCTGGTCATCAGTGGACCAACAAAGTGCACATTTGTGCTGGGACGGAAGGAGGATTTTCAGGTACTTTGGGAAGAGGAATCTTTGAGTCCTTTCATCTAAATGAGAAAGTGAAGAATAACACCATCCACGGAAGCCCTGGTGGAAGATGGAATGGTGAGGGAGGCCCTGGACCTTACTGGCCTGGGGCAGGGGATGTCTGGACACCGAGGCTCTGCCTTGCCTGGCGGTGGGCGTCAGGCAGGCCCAGGCTTCCAGGCTGCGGCTGCACCATTGGCGCCGCAGAGCCGGCCCACCTGGGCACAAGCGACACAATTCAGCAGGTGCATTGCACCCAGATCGGGCAGGAATGGGGGAGGGCGGGGGGGGGCTTCCAGCGCCCCCGGGACATTTTGGCCCTCAGGGTTGTCCTCCAGTGACCAGCCCACTCTCTTAATTCTGGCAAGAAAGGGCAATTTCTCCATAACAAAGTCATGGAGAGTTCGTCAAAGCCCTCTGGTGTTTGTGTTGGCTCTGGCAGGGGGTGGGGAGTGGGCAGGGGTGGGCTGGGAAGGAGGCCCAGCAGCTTTGTGTTCCAGGCACTAAAAATCCTCCAGAACAACAGCTCCAGCCCTCCCCTGCTCTGCTTTACCTGGACTTCCACCAGGGTTTCAGCGAGTTAGAGGTGACTCTCATGCTGAATTTTATTGTTCAGATGTTGGTCTTTAGTATGTAATTTGGCCTGATGTCGGGCTGAGAAAATGCATTGTCTTATTTCACCCTTGACATTTTTATTGCAGAGAATTTTCAAATCTGTGGGAAAGACTGTTCGGGCTGCTTCCTTGGGAAGTATTTAAAGGGATACAGGTCAGCTACTGAATGCAGGGAAAGAGGGGAAATGAGGGTGGTGAGAGAAAGAGAGAGAAAAAGGGCAGCAAGGGCAGATGCGAGGGGAAAGGAGCTCACAGCTGCCCTCTCCGCTGGGTCTTCTTACCAGCATTTCCAAGTAGGACGGGCTCTCTCGGTGGCGGTGTCATTGTGAACTGGCCCCCCTGAGCCTTTTTAGTAAGCGGAGCCGGGTGCCAGCTCTGGGGCTTAGGCCGCTAGGGGTACCGGGGTGAGGATTCAGGCAAACGTCCATGGTCATGACTTTTTGCAGCTGAACTTTGGAAAAAGTGGTCTACTGAGACCTTGGGGTTATAGTCCCTGGGAAGGACCTGGAAGGGTTACAGTCTATGATGCCATATTCCTTGATAGTTAGCTGACTGGTGAATGGGTGACTTCACCTTGTGAAAATTGAGAAGCCCGGTCAGGCCCCACTGACCTTCAAAAGGGTCCTAAATAATGCTGGGGCACTTGGACGGTTGATTTTAGGAGGCAGTGCCTGACTAAATATGCTGATTTTGGTGCCAGACACACATAGTCTGTGGTTATGGGATCTTGGCCAAGCCATTGAGTTTCAGTGTCAAAATCTGTAAAATGGGGAGTATGACTGTATTTATCTCAACCAGCTTTGAGAATGAAATAGAATATGTATAAGGCACTTGATACGTAAATGCGTAATAAGTGTTAGCTATTATTTTGTTTTTGTTATTAGCCTATAGAGTGTGGCTGCCGTAATTTTTGCCTGGAAAAATTTCAAAACAGTAGGTACAACAGTTGCCCATAATGACCAGAGAAGTATCTGTATTATATCTCCATCTCTGTATGTACATATGTGGTGGTTTGAAGCTGTCTGTACCCCAGAAAAACATGTTCTTAAATTTAATCCATTCCTGTGGGTGTGAACACACACCTCTTGATGAGGCTATTTCAGTTAAGGCGTGACCCACCTCGTTCAGGATGAGACTTAATCCCATTACTGGAGTCCTTTATAAATGGAATGGAGAGAGAGAGAGGGAGAGAGAGAGAGAGAGAGAGAGAGAGAGCGTGCCACAGAAGCCAGAAGCTCAATTTAATGAAACCTGGAAGAGAAGGGAGAGGCCAGCAGGTGCCGCCATGTGCCTTGCCATGTTGAGGAGGAGCCAAGGGTTACTGGCAGCTGGTCTTGGGGAAGAAAGCATCGCCTTGATGATGCCTTGATTTGGACATTTTCTTGGCCTCAAACTGTAAGCTAATAAATTCCCATCATTTAAGCCAACCCATTTCATGGTATCTGCTTTAAGTAGCCCAGGAAACTAAAACAAAATGTATATATGTATGTGTATGTATATGAGTATGTATATACATATGCTTATGTCTATGTATATCTATATGTGTATCTATATGTGTGTCTATATGTGTGTCTATATGTGTGTCTATATGTGTATCTATATGTGTGTCTCTATGTGTGTCTCTATGTGTGTCTCTATGTGTGTCTCTATGTGTATCTATATGTGTGTCTCTATGTGTGTCTCTATGTGTGTCTCTATGTGTCTCTGTGTATCTATATGTGTGTCTATATGTGTCTATGTGTATCTCTATGTGTGTCTATATGTGTATCTCTATGTGTATCTGTATGTGTATCTATATGTGTATCTATACGTGTATCTATACGTGTACCTATATGTATACCTATCTCCACGTCAGGACTGATTTTCAGCGACATGGTTCCCCTGTGAGTCCTCCAGGAAGGTATCTGCAAAACACACCCCTAAGTAATTTAATTTAAGCTACTTCTCCCTGTTTTAGTTGCCCTTTTTGCTGTGGACTTCAACTTTTCTTCCCTCTCCCAGACCTTCATTTTCAGCTCTGGACACGCGTGCCCACCTTGTATCAGCTTGTCCACTTGGATACCTCACAGGCACGTCAAAGCCGACGTGCCCAGAACTGGACGCAGCACTCCACACAGTGGCCCACCCACCCACAACTGTGCCTCTGCCAGAGTTCCTCCTCTCAGTAAATATCAACCCCGCCCACCCAGTGACCCAAGCCAGGAGCTGGGGTGACTTTCGGGGTACCTCCTTATCCTTCCCTCACGTCCACCTGGGGCTTGGCCTCCAGCTTATCTGTTGAACCCATCCACGCCCTGCATCTTTGCTTCCGCGCCTGGTCCTTCCCTCTCCCAGCACCACTGGGGCCCTCCTCCAATCTGTTCTCCACAGAGCAGCCAAGGGGTCATGCGTTCCCTCGCCTAGAGCCCTGCAGTGGCTCCATTGCTGTTTACGTAAAGCCCAGACACGCTCCCATTTCCACGAGCCCTCCTCCGCCTGATCCCCCCTCCCCCCATGACACCCAGGCTCCCACCCAAGCTGCACTGGACACCACGCTGCCCCTTTCCTACCTCTGTCCATGGTGCATATTGTTCTGTCAACCCACACCTCTTTGCTCCCCTTTCTTCTCAATTCCATCCCTATCTGTTGCGCCCCTAGATTCTGTCTAGGCCCCAGATTCTTAGGTACCTTCTTAACAGCATGCAACTCCTGACTTTTCCTGCTCTGACCAGCATATTTCTTAGTCGGCACCATTGAGACATATTAGGAGAAAGGAAAGAGAGGGGCAAGTCAGAAGTTTCATCTTCATTAATTTGTGATACTCTGTAACTCCTCCAACTAAATAAATCAGTAAGACCAGACCAGATCCGATCAGATAAAACAAATCTGCATCTGGTGGTTCAAGGAAGGCTGGGCAGAAGTGGGCGGTGATAGTGATGATTTGTTCAAGGACAAATAAGAGGACTCTTCCCTCCCTTTTAAACTTAGGCCATATGACTAGGTTATCTGTTTTTTTTTTGTTTTTTTTTTTTCATTCCCAGAAGTTCAGAGAGAACCAGGCTTATGGGCTTAATGCAAAAACATGGATGCATTGTGGAGTTTATTGCAAGTGATATTATTATTATTTTTAAACAATTTATTGAAGTATAACATTCACACATGAACATACATAAACTATAAGTGTTCAGTAAACATTGTGATCTTACAAAACAAACATGCATAACATCATACAGGGCTCCCACACATCACCCCACCACAAATACTTTGCATTGTTGTGAAATATTGTTAACAAATCATGAAAGAGCATCGTCAAAGTATTATTACTAACTATAGTCCATATCTTACTCCCCTATACAATTTTTTTAAGGATTTATTTACTTACTTACTTATTATTTACTTTCATCCATTTTGCCCGTTTTTGCTGTTTTTGTGTCCATTCGCTGGGCAACTCTCTGTGACCGTTTCCTGCCCTCTCTTCTCATCCTTCTCCTCCTGTCTTCACTGGGATTCGATCCTCGGAACCTCCGATGTGGGAGAGAGGCGTCCTACCGCCTGTGCCACCTTAGTTCCTGGTTTTTTGGCGCATCTCATCTTGGCTGTCCCTCGTGTCACTCTCCTGTTGCGTCATCACCTTGCTGCATGGCTCGCGGGGCCTGGTGGTGCACCCGCTCACAGGGCCTGGCGGCACACCTGCACATGGCATCTGGTGGCCCCCACACCTATATTTTCCTTTTTAAAATTTTTACTGGGAGGTCCTGGGGATCGAACCCAGGTCCCTCCACATGGGAGACAGACGCCCAACCATTTGAGCCACATCCGTCCCCCTGCTGTATCTCTTAAGGTTGACCAAAGATACCCAAAGTTACAGTCTTTTCCCATACAGGATGGTCATATAATAAATCAGGCTTGGTTTATCACCAGCATTCTAAAAACCAGACCTAGGGAGAGAAACTAGGTCTGGGGACACATGCATGGTTTCTAATATAGCGAATGTTTAGCCTACCCTGATCATCACAAAATCAGGACAGCGAGAATATTCACAAGATATTACTTTATTTTATGGGAAAATTAGCAATTGTGTTGAAATAACATAGTTTTTAGCCAATTTAAATCATACCTGGCCTTTGGTAGCATCTGGGACAGATCAGGATTCAGTTTTTCTTGGGCAGAACTGGGGGCCATCAGCTCTTTGCTGGCTGCTCGCCTCCCTCGGCTCTTTGCCGTATGGGCCTTTCCGTAGAGCTGCTCACAACATGGCAGCTGGATTCCTTTAGAGAAAGCCAGAAGGAGAGTGACGGAGCGCATCCAAGACAGGAGCCATAGTTTACTGTGATCTGATTCTAGGATTCGACTGTTTGCTAGGAGCAGCCCCTAAATCCAGCCCACAGTCAAGGGAGAGACTTGCACAAGTACGTGGTGATGCTTAGGCAGCGTCTTAGAGACCGCCTGGCACAGCCCTCCTTCTGTCCATGCAAGATATACTCAGCCCCTCACATCTTCACATCTTCTCATCCCTTTAGAGCATCAGCTCAAAGTCTGGACTCTTGCCATCTAAGTCAGGTCTAGGATATAGATGGGGTTCTTCACTTGAAGTTCCTTAAGCTCTCATCATTAGATCTGGGAAATTAGAGAGAGAAATTATTCTGCCCTGTAGCAGTTTGATATTGTTTATGAATTCCAAAAATAGATATTGGATTATGTTTGTAAACTGGTCTGTACCTGGGCATGATTAAATTATGATTAGGGCTTTGATTGGGCCAAGTCAGTAGGACGTTGAGTCCCTTTCCCCCTCGTGGGCAGGGACTCACAGAGAAAACTACATGGCAGAGTTTGGAGTTTTGATCCTGGAGCCTGGGAAGTAAACACATAGAGAAGCAGATACGTGAGGAAGGAGAGAAGTCTCCGTTAAACACAGGCAGAGGCCTTGGGGAGAGAGACAGAGCCGTTTGCCTGAGAGTCCACAGCTGGCCTTGAGGAGAAAGCACAGCAGCTGAGCCCGGAGAGAAATGAGCCCTGGAAAGAGAAGAACTCAGGAAGCCTGAACTCTGGCAGACGTTGGCAGCCATCTTGCTCCAACACATGGCAATGGACTTTCGTGAGGGAAGTAGCTTACCCTTTATGGCCTGGTAACTGTAAGCTTCTACTCTGTATTAGTCAGCCAAAGGGGTGCTAATGTGAAATACCAAAGCATCAGCACCCCTTTGGCTGACTAATACATGCCCTGTACACCTAATCTAGCCACTACAGAGATTCCTCTTTAAAAAGGGGGGAAAATGGGAGGCACAAAGGAGTCACTGGTCCACTGCAATTCTGAAATCCAGTTAGGCAGATGTTGGAAGTTCCTTGATTAGGTTTCAAGGCCTAGGAATGATTCTTGGTAATTCTCAGCTTTGCTCTCTGGGCTGTTGGTTCCACCCTCTGAGTCATCCTTCCTTTTTCACGAAAGGTAGTACATGTTTGCAGCTGAGTAGTTCTCTCAGTCTTCTTTCTGCCAGTAGATTTTTAGATGTCCAACTGCCTCTCTTCATTTGGTACTATCTGTCTCTTTAAGGCTAAGCCGGCGGTGTTTTTGCTGATATAATTCTCTCAATAACTTTGTGGGCCACATGTGAATTTCATTGGGGGTTATCCCATTAGACAAAAGCTACATTCAAAAATCTCTCCTAGTAAGCCTTTATGCTTTACAGATCCTTTCTTCCCTCCTTCTTTGGCTCATTTGCGATTCTTTTCTAAATTCTTGAGATAAGTAATTAGGTAATTGATTTCTAGTCTTTCTTCTCTTCTCTTATGTGCATTTGAATTTATAAAATTTCTAAGTATGACTTTAGCTTTATCTCATAAGTTTTGATACATTATAGTTTTCTTTTAATTCATTTCAAAGTATTTTTAATTTCCATTATTATTGCTTTTTGACTCACAGGTTTTTAAGACTATTTGAGAGTTTCAGTTATTTTTTTCTTCCCAATTGTAGCTTAATTCCACTGTAGCCAGAAGATAGTGAACATAGTCTGTATGTTTTCAGTTCTTTGAGATTGTTGGAAATTATATATATGCTAAGCTTTTAAATCATGTTGCTCAAATCTTCTATATCTCTACTGAGTTTTCTGTCTGCTAAAGCTATCTGTTATGGAAAGATATTTGTTAAAATAACCCATTAAAATCATGGATTCTTCTATTTCTCCTTTTACTTGTATAAATATTTTCTCTCTATATTTTAAACCTATATTATTAGATGCATATGACTTTGGATTGTCATTTTTCCCTGGTGGATTGGCCCTTCTATCGTTATAAGATATCCCTCTTTATCGCTATTAATGCTTCTTGCTTTTGAGTCTACCTGGAAGTTAGTATAGCTTCTTTAGCTTTTGTTTGGTTAGTGTTTGCACAGTACAATTTTTTCTGACCTTTTGCTTTCACATTTTGTATTCTTATATTTAAGATGTGTTATTGTAAATGCCATAGAATTGAATTTTGTATTTTTATCCAACCTGGTAATTTGGTTTTTTTTTGTGGTATATTTAATCAATTTACATATAATTACTGATATTTTTGAGCTTAACTCTACCTACCACCCTATTATTTTCTCTTTGTCCACATGTTCAACATTCCTTCTTATTTCCTTTCTTGCCTTCTTTTGGATTATTCAAATATATTTTATTATTTCACTTTCCCCTTTTACTAGCTTGTTAATTACACTTCTCTTACCATTCTGTTTATAGTTGTTTAAGACATTACAACATGGATCCTTGTCTTGCTAGACTCTGTAAAAAATTAGTACTTTTACTACTTCCAGGACAATACAAGGACATTAGAACACTTTAACTCCACTTACCACACCCACTTCTACTTTCTTTCTTTCTGCATATAGTTTGCCCCACTCTAGACAATTACTTTAATTATTTTGTATGGTTAATATTTACATATATATCCACATTTCCCCCCCACCATTGCTTTTTTGTTCCTTTCTGCACTTCCATGCTTTCATCAGTGATCATTTTCCTTCTATGTGGAGATGTTCCTTTAATATTTCTTTTAGCATGGGTCTGCTGTTGGAAAATTTTTGTTTTCCTGAAAAAACGTCTTTAAATTTTATTTTTGAAGGATATTCTTTCTTGATTTGTTGACCTAGGTCAGCAGTTGTGTTCTTTTGGCAGTTAAAGATATGATTCCATTACCTTCTGGCTTCTGTCATTTCTTCTGAGCAGTCAGATGTTAACTCTACTATTGCTGTCCCCCCACCCCACCCCCCACCCCGCCCCAGGCAGTTTAAGATTTTTCTCTTTTCCTTTGGTTTTTAGCGGTTTTAATGTGATGTAATTAGGTATGGTTTTATTTTTATTTTTTAATTTTTTTGCTTGTGGTTTATAACATTTTAAAAAAATCTGTGGATTGAGGTTTTTCACCTGTTTTGGGAAATCTCAGACATTTTCTCTGCAAATAACTTCTTTTGCTCCGTTATTCCCTATCTTTCTGAAACAAACATTAAATCTTATGTTAGATTTTAAAATGCTGCTCCATATGTCTCCCAGGGCAATTTTCTTTATTTTTCATCTGTATTTTCCTTTCTATATTTTCTACTTATTTTTCAATTCTCTAGTCCTCTCTTCAACTATGTCAAATCTGCTTTTAAAGTCCTATATTGAATTTTATTTATTTATTTATTCATTTATTTAAAGACTGGTTCTTCCCTTTTGTTTTCCTCATTGAGGTATAACATATGTGGTAAACTACACAAATCTTAAGAGTTTCTTTAACCTGGTGACTTTTTACACACACACATACACACACGCAACTTTATATATATCTCCATATCTAGGTCATTATCACCCATCTCAAGATATTTTACATTCTTAGCACCATGAAGTCTCCCTCATACCCTTGAGTTTGAAATTCCCCTCAAAGATAACCAATTTTTCTGACCTGTATCAGCCTGGATTTGTTTTTGTCTGATTTTGAATTTCCTATAAATGGATACTATAGTATGTACTCTATTGTATCTGACTTCATTCACTCGGTGTTGTGTCTGAGATTCATCCATGATGTTATGTGTAGCAGGAGGCCTTTTATTTTCTATGTAGCAATCCATTGTATGACTATACCACATTTTATTTATTCATTCCACTGTTTATAGACCTTTGAATTGTTTCCACAATATTGTTATCTTGTGACTTTTTCCTCTTGGTTCTGTGTCAAGTATGTCTGGTAATTTTTGATTGAACATTGGACATTGTAAATAATAAATTGTGACTCTGAATGATGTTATCTTCCTCTAGAGAGGTGTTACTTTTGTTTATTACAGGCAGGTAATTAGGGGCAGGTCAGTTTAATCTTCATCTGGATTTTCAGACTTGGTAAGGCCAAGTCTATTGGATCAGCCTTATTTATAGGTGAAGCACCCTGAACTCCAATTTCTCCACAACATAGTGAGGGTGCTCCAAGCTCTGCCAGGCTTTTCAGGAACTTGACTTTTGCTTCTCCAGGGCCTGTCAACCTCTAGGCCACTGTTTACAAATTAGCAAGCATTTGAGGAGATAAGTAATGCACAGTGTTGAGCTCACTTTTCTGCATTTCTCTCATTTCTGAGAGTGTTAGTCCTCAGGTCTTGGTTGCTTTTAGCTTTGAACTCCAGATTTTCCTCCTCAGTCCTGTGAGATTGATGAAATTTTGCTTATCTTCTCTCACTCATACTACCTACTTTCTGCTTGGTGTCTAATCCTCTCAAATCTATGCTTAGGAAATTTTAAATACCTGGAGTGTGAAATCTGCTCAGCTCAGTGAGTTTCCTTCTCCCTGGGATCTCTGTGTTCCATCCAGCTTTTCTTATTATTTTTGGCATGGACTTTGGTCTTGATAAAACCTATTCTGTCATGTCAGAAGCAGATTGATGAACTGCTTCCATACCACCCATTTCAGTAGCAGTTTGCAGTTTACAGAGTACTATCAGACGATATTTTAATTAGAAAAGTGGGTTTACAGAACAATTATGCATAAAACAGGATTCCCATATACTACCTTATTATTAACAACTTGCAATTGGTGTGAAACATTTGTTACATTGATGATAGGACATTTTAATAATTGTATTATTAACTATAGTCCATGTTTTAACTTAGGGTTCACTGTGTGGTGCAGTTACATGGATTTAAAAAATTGTATTCTGTTACCATATATACAATCTAAGATTTCCCCTTTTACTTACACACAAACACAAACACACACACATATATATATTTTCAGTGCTGTTAATTACTTTCACAATGTTGTGCTATCATCACCACCAAACATTACCAAAACCTTACCATCATTCTAAATAGGAACTCTGCACAATTTAAGTCTTAACTTCCCATTCCCTATTACCACCCAAACCCTGGTAACCTATATTCTAGATTCTGACTCTATGAATTTACTTATTCTAATTATCTCAAATCAGTGAGACCTTACAATATTTGTTCTTTTGTGTCTGGTTTATTTCACTCAACATGACATCTTCAGGGTTCATCCATTTTGTCACATGTATCAAGATGTCATTCCTTCTCATGGCTAAATAATATTCCATTGTATGTATATGCCACATTTTATTTATACATTCATTGGTTGACAGACACTTGAGTTGCTTCCATCTTTTGGCAATTGTGAATAATGCCATTATGAATATTGGTGTACAAACATCCATTTGAGTACCTGCTTTCAATTCTTTTCAGTATATAACTAGTAGTGGGATTGCTGGGTTATATGGTAGTTCTATACTTGGCTTTCTGAGGAACAAACAAACTGTCTTCCACAATGGCTGCACCATTGCCATTGTGCAATGTGAGTGTGAAATGATATCTCATTGTGGCTTTGGTTTGCATTTCCCTGATGGCTAATATGCATTATGGCCATTTGTATATCACCTTTGGAGAAATGTCTATTCAAGTCTTTGCTCATTTTAAAATTGGATTTTTTTGTTGTTGTTAAGTTGGAGGATTTATTTATATATTCTGGATATTAAACCTTTATTGGATATGTGGTTTACAAATATTTTCTCCCATTGTGTAGGTTATTGTTTTACTTTCATGATAAAGTCCTTTGAGGAACTTTAGTTTTTAATTTTGATGAGCCTTCATTTACTATTTTTCCTTTTGTTGCTTGTGCTTTGAGTATTAAGTCTAAGAAATCTTTGCCTAAAACAAGGTCCTGAAGATGCTCCCTTAGGTTTTCTTCTAAGAGTTTGCTAGTTCTGGCCCTTGTATTTAGGTATTTGATCCATTTAGAGTTGATTTTTTTGTATAAGGTGTGAGGTAGGGATCCTTCTCCTTCTCCTTTTACAAATGAGATCAAACTTTCCCAGCACTATTTGTTGAAAAGACTACTATTTTCCAGTCGAGTGGTCTTTGCTGCCTTGTCAAAAATCAGTTGATCCTAAATGTGAGGGTTGATTTCTGAACTTTCAAATTGATTCCATTTGTTTATATGACTGTAGGTCTGTCCTTGTGCCAGCATCATGTTGTTTTGATTACTTTGGCTTTGTAATAAGTTTTAAGATCAGGAAGTGCGAGTCCTCCAACTTCATTCTTTCTTCAAGATGACTTTAGCTATTTGGGGCCCCTTACCCTTCCACATAACTTGATGATTGTCTTTTCCATTCCTGCAAAGAAGGTTGTTGGAATTTTGATTAGGGTTGCATTGAATCTCTAAATTGCTTTCAGTAGGATTGACATTTTATTTATTTCAATCCATAAACACAGAATATCTTTCCATGTATTTAGATCCTCTTTGATTTCTTTTAGCAATGTTTTGAGTTTCCGTGTATAAATCCTTTACATCCTTGGTTAGATTTATTCCTAGATATTTGAATCTTTTGGTTGCTATTGTGAATGAAAATTTTTTCTTGATTTCTTCTTCTGGTTGTTCATTGTTTGTGTATATAGACACTACTGATTTTTGGGTGTTGATCTTGAACCCTGCTACTGTGCTGAATACATTTATTAGCTCAAGGAACTTTGTTGTGGATTTTTCAGGACTTTCTGTATATAGGATCATGTCATCTGAAAATAGAGAAAGTTTTACTTCTTCCAGAGCAATTAGACAAGAAAAAGAAACAAAAAGCATCTGAATTGGAAAGGAAGAATCTATTAGTATTTGCTTCATATATTTTGGGGCTATGCTGTTAGGTGCATATATATTTATAATTGTCATATCTTCTTGTTGAATTGTTCCCTTTATCAGTATATAATGACCATTTTTGTCCCTTCTAACTGTTTTGACTTAAAGTCTATTTTACCTGATATTAGTATAGCTACCCCATCTCTCTTTTGGTTACAACTTGTGTGGTATATTTTTTCCATCCCTTCATTTTCACCCTACTTGTATCTTTGTATTTAAGGTGAGTTTCTTGCTGACAGCATATAGTTGGGTCATGCCTTTTTATCCATTCTGCCACATCTCTGCCTTTTGACTGGAGAATTTAATCCATTTACATTTAAAGCCACTGCTGATAATGCAGGGCTGTCTTCTGCCATTTTGCTATTTAGCTTTTGTTTGTCTTATACCATTTTTTTGTCCCTCAATTCTTCCATTTATGCCTACTTTTAGATCTGTTTGATTTTTTGTGTTGTACCATATTGAGTGCCTCCTTTTTTTCTATCTGGACATATTTTTCATCTATTTTTACAATAGGGTTAAATTTTAGCATCCTAAATATATAACAGTCATATTTGGTTTGACACCAATTCAACTTCAATAGCATACACATATACTTTTCCTATACCCCTCCGTGCCCACCGCCTTTTATTTTTGTACTTGTTACCATTTATATCTTTGTACATTATATATATATATAAAACCATAGGTTTATGCCTTTGCATTTTAGCATCTTTTGGAAGAAGTGGAGTTACATACCAAACAATACACTGCAATAATACTGCATTTGTAATTACCCAGATGGTTTCCTTTACTGCAGGTCTTTATTTCTTTCTGCCACTTTGAACCACTGTCTAGTGTCCTTTCCTTTCAGCCTGAAGAACTCCCTTTAGCACTGCTTGTTGGGCAGGTCTAGTGATGAACTCCCTCAGCTTTTGTTTATCTTGGAATGTCTTCATCTGTTCCTCATTTTTTTTGTTCTTCATTTTTTAAAAAGAAAGTCTTACTGAATATAAAATTTTTGGCTGAAGGTTGTTTTCTTTCAGTACTTTAAGTATTTCAACCCACTGCCTTCTTGCCTCCTTGGTTTATGATGAAAAATCAGCACCCGATCTAATTGGGGCTCCCTTGTATATAACATGTTGCTCTCTTTCAGCTTCCAGAACCCTCTCTTTGCCCTTTACATTTGATAGTGTGATCATTATATGATGGGGTGTATTTTTCTTCATGTTTCTCCTGTTTGGTGTTCTCTGGGCATCTTGGATGTGCATTTCCAAGTTTAGGAAGTTCTCTGTCATTTCTTTGAATATTCCTTCTGCCTCTTTCTCTCTTTTTTCTCTTTCTGGGACTCCCATAATATTGGTGTGCTTGGTCATGTCCCTCACTGATTCTTTCTTCTGCCAGCTCCAATCTGCTCTTGAAACACTCCTGGGAGTTTTTCACCTCAGTTGTTTTGGCCTTCAAACTCCAGTAGTTCTGCTTTGTTCCTTGTAAAAATTTCTGTCTCTTTAGTGAGATTCTCATATTGCTCATTCATTGTTTTTTTTTAATGTTCTTTTGTTCTTTCTCTGTATTTTCTGTAATCTCCTTGAGCATTTTAAGATCATTTTCTAAAGGCTTTGTTTGGTATGTCCATATCCTTGTCTTCTTTATGGGTGTTTTCTGGATTTTCACCCTCTTCCTTTGGATGGGACATCATTTCCTGTTTCTTTTTTTGTCCTGTGGTCTTTTGTTGCACACTGTACATTGTAGTATTTTAAAATGTTAACTCTGGGATTTATTCCCTGAGATGCCTGTTTCTTGATTTCATATCCAGCTGGTGATAGAGATTTTCTCGAGCTTCAGCCCTCCTATCGGAAGGGTCTGCCCAAGGAAAATGCAATGTGCGGGGTTTTCTGTATGTCTGGGCCTATGCCTTGCTCTGGGCTTTTGCTTGTTAGCTGTTTTGGAGTTCTCTTGTTTGTAGGAGTTTGGTTGTCCCCTCTGTTTCCCAGGAGACAGACATTCATTTCCTGGGTATTTGAAGCTGAGAAGCCTTTGCCCCAGATCTTCTGCCTCTATAGTTTCTTGCACCCTTTTTGTTGTCTTAAGCTGCTTTTGCCTGGAGGGTAAATTCTGGGAGGAGGGGCAACTGGAGAGAACTAACCCAAGTCAGTCTTTCTCAGGGTCAGGGACCCACAAAGGGGGTACAGACTGGCTCCAAAGTGCCCCCTGGGAGGGGGTCAGAAAGGGTTGTAAGAGCTTCTGCCATGGTTCCCCGGAGCTGCGCGTCCTTGGCCTGCCGGGCAGTGGAAGCCTTTCAGCTAACTTTCCCGAGGAGGCGTAGCATCTCTAAGTCTCCTTTGCTGCCGCAGCCTTTGTCTAGGGCGTGTTGAAACAATGGCCGCCCTCAGGGCAGGGCGCCCAGCGCTCTGAGGTCGCTAATCAAAAGCCGTGCCCACTGATGGCCATGCCCAGCCCTGGTCTTGGGCAAGAGGATTTTTGCATCCTTTTCTGTCACCAGTGAGCTAGCCAGGGGCTGGACCCCGTGGCAGCCTGCCACGAGAGCGGCTACTGATGCGGAGAGAGCAATTTATTGTTCTTCACCGTGCTTGACAGCCTCTTCCTCCTGCTCTTCCCTGGGTGCTCTACAGGGTCCTTCTGGCCTCTGGGGTTTCAAGATCATTCTTTCTGACAGTTCCTGCCCGTTTGCTAGTTGTTCTGGTGGAAACTGAGACCTGAGCTGCCTGCTCTGCCCCCTTCCCTATTAGGTGATTTTCAAATTTGATTAGCACAGTAGTCCTGTGAGGTAGTTGGAAGACTCGTGGTCCCCAGAGGGATAAAGTGGCTGATGGAGGACTGGCTTCTTTAACCCTTACACCTCCTGAAATTCTGTCCCTGACACTGTGTAATGGAATCCAAACTGCTCAGGGAGCAGGAAGCACAGCAGAAGCTTGAGAGGAAGCTGCGGGTGGTGTTTCAGGCACTCAGCGAAACATGAGCGAAGTTCTCTATAAACACACACCATGTGGATGCAATTACTTTAGCTCTAAGTGCCTGGGAAACCCCAGCAGCAAATAAACCTGCTCGGCACGCAGCGAATGGAGCCATCAGCACCTCCTCTGAGCCGAGGCGCGAGAAGCTGTGCGGCACCCACCAGCCCTTGCCCTGCAGAGGTGGGGGCCGCGGGGCCGCCCTCTGCTAGTGGCCTTGGGAACATCGCTGCAAACGTGCTGGGTGGTTCACAAACTGATTTCTCTTCCTGAGGGGAGCGCCAAGGGCCGGTGAGGAAGGCAAGGCTCGCCAAGGGTTATGACACCCCCAGGACACAGCCTTAATGGCCAGGGTCCTTCCCTGAGCCCGATTCGTTCTCAGAAAGCAACGGAGCGAAAGGACCCCCGTGATTCCTCTTGTGCATCTGTACGGGATGCGGCCCTCCTGTCGCGGCCTCCTGGGAGCCCGGTGCGCTTTGCCTGGCTCCAAGCAGCCTCAGGAGAGGCAGGTCTGGGGTCTGAGAGAGTCTGGGGAAAGCGCTGAGGAATGGTGCCTGGTGGGATGCCCGCTGGATCGTAGGCTCCTTCCATCCTCCTGCTTACGTCAGTGTATTTGCTGAGCCTGGGGCACCGATGCCAGGACGTTGTGCCTCCCGTCACCACCCCTCGCCGGTCAGCGATCTCCTAGGGACCTCCACCGGCCCCTCAGTGCCTGGCACAATGCCACCAGGGAGCCTGCCAGGGCCGGGCGCCGTCTTCCCGGTCACCTGCTCTCGCCACTCGCGAGCACCCTGAGAAGCTCCTGGGGGCTGCATGAGTCCCCACCAGGGTCACACCTCCGTGGTCCACAGCAGTTCCAGGGGACCCTGGGGAATGAGGGGGTGTCATGCGAGGCAGCCTTCCCAGGACTTTGAAGTAGAAACTTTGACCTTGATGTCTAGTTCCCCAAATTACATCTCATCCAGTACTGACCACAACCTGAAAAACCCGTATTGGGGAATCTGCGTGTTCTTTCCTAGTCTCGTAACATTTTTATCTTGTAAAGCACATCAAGCCACTGACTCTACAGTCTCTTAAGTAGAAAGAAGCAGAACTTCATTTGCTATGCACAGCCCTCACCCCCGAAAAGCACACGTGTGTGCTCCTGCAGCTGTGGTCTGCCTTGTGCATTTGCCATATGGCCTGACCCGCGTGGGGCTCTCAGCCCAGGGACCCACAGGAGATCAAGAGATGGCGTGAGGGAAGCGGGTGTGTGGCTCCGTGGATAGAGCCCCCGTTTACCATATGGGAGGCCCGGGTTCGCGTCCCGAGGCCTCCTTGTGAGGGCATGCCAGCGAGCGGTGCGGTGGGCTGATGCAGCAACCTCACGGCAGGAAGCGGGTGTGGCGCAATGGATAGAGCACCCGTTTACCATATGAGAGGCCCCGGGTTCGCTTCCCGGCGCCTCCTTGTGAGGGCAGGCCGGCTCGCGTGGCGCCGTGGGCTGATGCGGCAAGACCTCACA
>JAQZBX010055932.1:0-18291 GCA_029593785.1 Cabassous unicinctus | reverse complement strand
GTCAAAGAAGCCGACAAATTAACTCTTGGACAGGCAATTCATGTTATGGTGCCACACGCAGTCACTGTCCCAATGAACTCACATGGTCATCGGTGGATATCGAATCCCCAGCTCGCACATTACCAAGGTTTACTCTGTGAAAACCCCAAAGTGACAACAGAAACAGTGCACAGTCTAAACCCTGCCACCTTTTTGCCAGATGAGGAAGGGGCTCCTGAACATGACTGTGTCAAAGTAACTGAAGAGGTTTACACCAGTCGCCCTGACCTCCAAGACAAACTGCTCCCTTCCCCAGATCAGATACTATTTACAGATGGGAGCAGTCTTGTTAAAAACAGGGAAAAGCTTGCTGGATATGCAGTCACCACTACAGAACGGGTGGTGGAAGCAGCTTCTCTACCACGCGGATGGTCTGCACAACTAGCAGAACTCTGGGCGCTGGTCTGAGCCCTGCAGCTAGCCGCCAGGCAAGCGGTAAACATTTACACTGACTCTAAGTACGCATTTTCTACCGTTCATATCCACAGGGCAATTTACAAAGAAAGAGGTCTCCTAACCGCAGGGGAAAAAGAAATCAAAAACAAAGAAGAAATCCTCCAACTGTTAGAAGCAATCTGGAAACCAGACAAAGTTGCCATCATCCACTGCCAGGGACATCAGAAAGGAATGGATATGGTCGCTCAAGAAAACAGGCTATCCGACAAAGCAGCTCGGCAAGTGGCTGAAGGAACCCACGGAATACAAGTCCCGGAATTGACACTGCAGCTGTCCCTCTTAGGACAAGAGATTAATCAACTAAGCTATACCCAGGAAGAACAGGAGTGGGCAGAGAAGGGGGAAGCCGAACCCCCGAAGGAACTTGGCTGCTTCGGGATGACCAGATTTTTGTACCAAAAGGAGCCGCACACGCCCTCATCCAGCGATATCACCAACTCACCCACCTAGGGAAAACTGCGCTAGAAGTCTTGCTCGAGAGATACTACTACATAGACTAGCTAACTTCTCTCTGTGCCACCATCAGCAGCCAGTGCCAAGTTTGTGCCAAAAACAACCCTGTGCAGGGCCCCTGTGCTCCGGCAGGTATCCAGCACATGGGGACGGCCCCCTTTGAAAATCTCACAGTAGACTTCACAGAAGAGAAACCAAGTCGGGGGTACAAATATCTGTTGGTGATGATATGCACCTTTTCAGGTCGGGTCAAAGCTTTCCCCACTCACACCGAAAAGGCAAGAGAAATGACTATGGCTTTACTTAGAGAAATCATTCCACAACACGGGCTGCCACTGTCAATTGGAAGTGACAATGGCCCGGCCTTCGTGGCTGCCAAAGTCCAGGAGCTAGCAAAAATACTGGGAATCAAGTGGAAACTCCATACCGCTTACAAGCCCCAGAGTTCAGGGAAAGTTGAACACATGAATCGAAGCCTCAAAGCCACCCTAGCCAAATTCTGCCAGGAAACTGGTCTCCCTTGGGTAGACTTACTTCCCTTGACCCTTCTCTGAGTTAGGTGCACCCCAAAACCCACAGGCTATTCACCCTTTGAAATTCTATTTGGGCGGCCACCCCCAATTATCCGGGCCTTCAAAGGAAATCTCAAACTTCTGGGGGAGACTAGCCAAGATTCCATTCTCCAGCAGCTGGGGAAAACTCTAGCTGAAATACATAAAACTGTCTTTCCCGGAATCTCATCCCCCTGGGATACCCGGTGCACCCCCACTGGCCAGGGGACCTAGTCTGGGTCAAAGACTGGAAAAAAAAAAACCCTTCAGCCTTCCTGGACAGGTCCACATACTGTGATCCTTGTAACTCCTACTGCTCTTAAAGTTGCAGGCATCGTCCCTTGGATCCATCATTCCAGGGTCAAGAAGGCACCCCGATAAAGAGCAGGACACCTGGACAACCCAACCCGTACCCAGCCACAACTTGAGAGTGCGAGTCACCCAGGATCCCCGAGCACCGAACTCGTCAAACATCTGCTGAATGGACCCCTGCTCCTGGTGGATCCTGTGATTATAAGGCCTGCTCATCTTGGTATTTGGAGTTGGACTCGCTGCTGTGGCCCCTGCAGACTGGTTTGTTGCGAATAGAGCCCTAATTGCAATTACTTACTGGTGTATAATAGGATGCTTCTGTGCCTTGACTTGCTTGTCCTTTCCTTCCTTGCCCCTCTCTAGAAGCCAATGCCTGCCCCCAAAATCTGTGGCAGCTGCAAGTTAGTCAAAGCTGGGGCAAACAATCCGTGCTGAACGCTTCAGTCCCGTTCTTGGCAGGTGCAACTTCAGCCTCTGTAATATCTGATGCTTGCAGGGCAATCCAAGATCATGCTTCTTACACCTTGCTAGTTGCCCCATACCCCCACGCCCCCATACCTGCCCCCAGGAGAGGGTGTCACAACTATGGGAGTTATGACAAATACCTCTACCGAGACCCCCAAAAGGGCGGAGGATTCTGCTGCTCTTGGAGCTTGCTGGTAGGTGCCACCGCTCCCTGGAAGGGGGCCCCACCGACTTCTCCATATCTCCTACAGAAAATCCCCATCCCAGCAGGGTGTGGCATAGAAACCTGTGACCCCATAAAACTCACATTATTAAACATAACCACCGGATCAGAAAATACCTTTTTAAAGGCCCAAACAGGACTAAAACTAGGAATTGGAATATACAACCCATCAGGGCCGGACCCAGGGGACCTTATACTGGTCCAACTGACCCTGGTAACCCAACCCCCAGAGAAAATCCTGATGAAAAATATCAGTAAAGCCGCCCAGACGCTAAAAGCCAAAGTTAGAACAGCCCCCCGCAACATTCTTTTGAACCAGGTTCGAAATTTCCACCAACTCCTAAATGAATCTCAGCCCGACATAGCTGCCTCCTGCTGGTTATGCACGTCCTCCAGTCTAATCATCTTTCCCGTACCTGTCCCATGGAACATAACCCTCCTGACCCATGACAGCTCTGTGGCAGCAACCAGGCCCCTTCCAGTCCGCATAACCAAACCCCCAGGAAAACTGGCTAACTATAAAAACATAACTACCAGGTCTCCTTCAACCATCCTCCCTCTTGAAAGGGCCAACTGTAACACTACCCGCCCACTCAATGAGCCTGACCGATGCGCCGCAAACTCTACCATCTGGGTCTGTGGCACCAACACCTACCGGTGCCTAACCCAGGATGGCCAGGGCATCTGCTACCTGGCTTGGCCAGTACCATCGTTCTCCGTGTATAGAGATGAATTGCCTGGAGAGCTCTCCCAAGCCAAACAAGCAATACAGGCAATTCCGACATTCTTAGGACTAGGAGTAGTCGGGAGCACAGCAGTAGGGGGGGCCTCACTCACAGTTGGTCAGGAGGGCTTACAAACACTAGCACGGGAAACATCAAATGACCTCGAAGAAATATCGGGGGCTCTCAACGGGTTGCAAGACCAAATAGACTCATTGGCAGAAGTGGTTTTACAAAACAGGCAAGGATTAAACTTGCTCACCGCAAGTTCAGGGGGGATCTGTCAGGCCCTGGGGGAAGAATGCTGTTTCTATGCAAACTCCTCAGGAATAGTTAGGGACAAAGTGGCCCTACTGAAGGAACGAGCCAAAGACCGTTTAAACCATGTATACCAGGCATCTGCCAATGGGAACTACTTCCAGTATCTCCTCTCCTGGATTTTGCCATTTATGCCAGGAATAGCCTCAGTCTTTTTCCTCTTAACTTTCGGGCCATGCGTTCTACGGTACCTAATACAATACATCACTTCCCGCTTAAATGCCTTAAAACACCAAGTAATGCCTCATGTTAAATATCAGCCCTTGGGGACTATAGAAAAATCCCCATGTTAGCAGATGATGCCCCATAAAGAATTATAAGGGCATCAAAAGGGGTGAATGATAAGGGAAGTGCTGGGACCCTAAATTCCCTTGGCAGAAACCCAGCTTTAGGAAAATAAATTCCCCTCAGTCCCTTTCTCCCTTCCTACCCTCCTTTTCTCCATGGAATCCATGTCAGGAAGATAAACACATCCCCCCTGCCCCTTTGAATTGAAATTTACAACTCTAAACAGATAATGACTCTTTTCCTCCCTAATGACCCTCTGCTTTTAGGAAGATAAGCTAACCTCACTCCTCTGCTTTTGTAACCCTGCCTGCCTGCTTGCTTAGGATTTGCCCACTTAGTGTTCCTATATGAAAATTGAGAAACAGGGCTCAGAATTTGGAGACTGATTTCTCCTCTGGACCCACGCGTAATAAAACTCCGTTCATCTGTACCCTCAAGAGTGCCACGCGTAATAAAACTCCGTTCTTCTGTACCCTCCTCAAGAGTGCCACGCGTAATGAAACTCTGTTCATCTGTACCTTCTGTCGGCCGCAACAATTTCATTTAATACTTGGTTCATTTAACACTTGAATTCTGCTGAACTACCAATAAGAAAACCAAAGCAAGGCAAATTGAACAAAAGTTTTTGTTATGTTGATAACTATCTTATAAAACTGAACATTGAGACTACCATTTTCAAACATGATGTTAAAAATCAAATGACAACTTTTGGTCCTTGGCAATCTAATACCGAAACCATTCTTTTTAAGAACAAAGAGACTGAAACCCAGAGAGGTTAAGTTCAACAGGGAAACAGAATGGTTCAGTGAAACGCAAATACACACTGGAATCAGACACACTTCGGAGTCAAATCCTAGTTCCCTCATTGACTAAATGTAGTCTCGGTTTCCTCATCCAAAATTGGAAATATACCACTCTGCCACCAAGTTGTGGTAAGAATTAAAGAAAACAAAATGTACAGCACTTAGCAAGCAACAGGTGTTCAGTAAGTGGTGGCCCTTGGTATTAATGTTAACATAACCCCCATGTAGATGGCTAAGTAGGTGACAGTTATCATTGCTGTTATGAATACAACATTCTTGAGGGCAGAGACTATATCTACCTTAGACAGTCAATACCATGCTAACATAGAGTAATAACTCTGAATATACATTGGATGAAGAGAGGAAAGAAAGATCATACAAGTAATTAATGGGAGAGTAGATACTTAACCCTGTTCTCCAAAATTCCTTCTAAAAGGCACTTATGCCATAAAAGGTAACAATATGCCTTATTTCACTTTTTTCAAACTCTATTTAGAGGGTTGCAACATTTTTTTTTTTTTAATGAAATAGAGCAGAATAAGACAGAACAGAAAAGAGTACATCAAACATACTAAGGATAAGGTCTGCATCATCTAACTTTTATATCAGTTGCATATGCACTCTTGCCATTAGTGTATGTGTATATTTATTGAGGTCTGGTGTAAAATTAATTCCTTACTGCAGGCAGCTTCAGAAAAACACCAGTCTGGAACTGGATGTTCCAGGACAGTTCTAGCTTTAAGTAATCTTGTATTTTTCAAAAAAGGTAAAATTAAGTATATTAACTAAATGGGATCTGAGTTTTATATGTGTGTATCATAAATCATGAAGAAAATAAATCTTTAACAAAAATCCATCTTATGGTTTGGAAAATACAATCATAGCCCCTATATGAAGCCAATAGCTTGAAACATCCATCCATAATCGCATCAAGAAAGTCATGCTATAAAATTCATGTAAAATTAAAATAATATGGCATAGTAGTTCTAAACCAGACCAATTTTTCTTTTCCTATTCAAAACATAAAAATTAACTTACCATGAATTCAAGGTCATTAGTGAACATCGTAATTCTTTTGTAGGTTACCACAAAATAATGACATGGTATTTGTGAGATCCTCTACAGTGAGGTTGGAGTCTCAAAGCAAAATATACCATAGGTGTTCAAGCAAAGTGTAGGCAAAGCTCTTTATTGAGCATTCCAAAAAGAAAATTCTATTATTATCACAAAAGCCAAACTTCAGTTGTAATTTATGGCACATGATACACTTAACTAGGCAAAAAATACATTAAATACTTAATATTCTTCTGTTAAATGAAAAAATATAAAAATTACACATGTAACACCAGAGAAACTGTGGGCAACAAGAGCCAAGCAGACTAGAGCAGTAGCTCTCAAATATTTGGGTCCTGGAACCCTTTATACTTACAATTATTGAGGATCCCAAAGAGCAATTTTTAATTTAGGTTATATCTATTGAACTTACCATATTAGAAATTAAAACTGAGAAAAAAAATTAATATTTAATTCATTTAACTATAACTGTAAATGTTAAAAAATAAGAACAATATATTTTTTAAAAAGCAAAACGAGTGGCATTATTTTACATTTTTGCAAATTCCTTTAATGTCTGGCTTAACAGAAGGCAGCTAGATTCTCACACCTGCTTCTGCTTTAATTTGCTGCAATATCATAAATCATGTAGCTTCTGGAAAACTCCACTGTACACTCATGACAGCATGAGAATGAAAAAGGCAAACACTGTCTTAGTATTATTATGAAAATAGTTTTAATCTCCCAGAAAGGATCTAGGGGACCTTCAGGGATTCCCAGAACACATTTTTGAGAACCACTGGTCTAGATCGGAGAGTATATACTGGAAATCCTGGAAATGAATTTAAACCTGACTCCATTGCTAAATTACCATAATAGCAGATTAGAGTATTTAAAGTTTTCTAGGTCCCAATACTTCTTGCTAAAGAAAACAATAAGAATAGTATCCATCACTAGTCTGTTTCTCCCAAACTTATAACAAAGATGCACAGAGACATACTCTCTGCTCTTTGGAAGATTAAATTCCCTATAAAGTCAACTGCACAGGCATTAATGAGGTGACAGCTTCACCTGTCTTACCCTGAACATTCTTATCTGTTCACTTGGCATCTCACTAAATGAACTGATCCGTTTGTTTACCCACACTTAGGAAGAGACTGAACAAATATAGCATAATCTTTGGTACTATAAAGGTAATAAGTAGCTGCCTCCTGCTTAACTCAGTCTGAATAGCACATAAGACTGGACGGACAGCAAATGAAAATTCTTTTTTACAAATTTTAACTAAAAAGGATAGTCTTTGAGGATTAAAGAGCATGAAAACATTTTATTTGCGCCATCAAACTCTGTTCCAATTATTAAAATGAAAGTGAGGGAGAGGGAAAACCAATACATAGTTGTATTAGTCACCCAAAGGGGAGTTGATGCAAAATACCAGAAATTGGTTGGTCTTTATAAAGGGTATTTATTTGGGGTAGAAGTCCACAGTTACCAGGCCAAAAAGCATAAGCTCTTCCCTCACCAAAGTCTGTTGCTATGTGTTGGAGCAAGGCAGCTGCCGACATTTGCCAGGGTTCAGGCTTCTTGGGTTTCTCTCTTCCCGGGGCTGCAGTTCTCTTAGGGCTTAGCGCCTCTGTTCCTCCACTAGGTCAGCTGTATCCTATCAGGTGAACGGCTTGCTTCTCTTCTCCCGGGGCCTTTTCTCCAACATCAAAACTCCAACATCAAAACTGCTCCCTCTGTCCTTTGCCTTGCCTTTTATATTTGATTCCCCCACCCACGAAGGGGTGGGGCTCAACGCCCTACTGACGTGGCCCATTTAATGCCCTAATCATAACTTAATCATGCACAGATTAACAGACCAGTTTACAAGCATAATCCAATATCTATTTTTGGAATTCATAATTACATCAAACTGCCCAATGGCTACAACAGTTAAATATTATTAAGTTGAGCCATATGAAATTGCCATTTCTGCCTGATTTTGCTAATGTCATTAACACTAATGGTGTTAGTGGCACCCAAGGACAGTAGTCCTCAAACAGGAAAACACATATGGGAAGACTTTCTACAGAGGGATCTGTGTTTTGGTTTGTTTACCTTTTGTTACGTAAATATTAAAATATACTCAAAAGTAGTAAAGTCATTATAATAATCCCCACTACTCATCATCCAGCTTCAACAATTATCAACTTTTAATCAATCTTACTACACCTGTAACTTTAAGGAAATCCATTTCCAGAACTTCAACTTTCTTACATAACTCTTCCTAAAACCCATCTGCCTGAAATCTTGCCTGTCATGGATCCATTTTCATCGCCCCTTTCAAAATTTTCCTTCTCACAATTTACAAAGGAGAGGCACACCACTCACTGATCACACACCTCAGCAAGGCTCAGTCCCCTGCCAGTTATCAAAGGGCCAATTCAAGGTCCTGGTACCAGTGTTAAGCAAGTGAATAAGTGAAGAACTAATTCTTTTACAAATCCAGTGGTTTCTTTGCTTTCAACAGTATTGAAAAAGGATATAATCATATTGTCATCAGAACTAATTTTTGCTGATAGATTCTTGACATACAACTCACAAAGAATTCAAAAGATTTGAGTGATAATGAAATGACAGAACTCATTCCATGCTCATCTACTTATTTATATGAACCGAATTTATCAATATTTTATCCTATTAAAGAAGAAAAGAAGAATTGGAGTTGAATCCTCTCATTCTAGCAGTAGTAATATTCATCCACGTATTAAGAACAAATTAACAAAACACAGGTCCATTCATCTTAGTAAAAGAGATATTTCCAATAACATTTTAATATTTAAGTTTAACATTTATTAAAATGTATAATACCTTCATATTAGTTTGAAATTCTGTGACAAAAAATGGCAATAATATAATCCAGGAAGAAAAAAAAGTTAAGAGACTTATGAACACAAGACATCTTCAATTTGATATATTTTTTAAGAAGTATGAGAGGGTTATCAATAAGACTTTCAAGTCTAAAATATACTTTATTCTAATAAAATTCTGGAGTGTAAGTGGAATGGAAATATAAATTCAATAAGAAAAAGGAATTCATAGCAGCATTATTCACAATAGCCAAAAGGTGGAAACAACCCAAGTGTCCATCAACAGATTAATGGATAAATAAAAGTCAACATATACATACAATAAATATTATTCAGCTGTAAAAAGGAATGAAGTTCTGATACATGATACAACATGGATGAACCTTGAAATCATTACGTTCTGTGAAATAAGCCAACCATAAAAGACAAATATTGTGATTCCACTTACATGAAAGATCTGAAATATACAAATTCATAGACAAAGTAGATTAGATGTTATTAGGTGCCAGCGGGAAGGAGGAATGGGGAGTTATTACTTAATGGGTACAGAGTTTCTATTTGGAATGATGAAAAAGTTTTGGTTATGAATGGTAGTGATGATAGCATAATATTGCAAATGTAATTAATGCCACTGAAATGTACCTCAAAAACAATTAGAATGGAAAATTTTGTTAGTGATGATAGCACAAGCAATGCCACTGAATTGTACCTCAAAAATAATTAGAATGGAAAATTTTGTTATATATATGTTACCACAATAAAAATTGAGAAAGAGGAAGAAGGAATAATATAAAATTTTCAAATATTAAAGAAGAGAATGTTCATTTTTTTTAAAAGATGATAATGGGTAAAAAATTACTATCACATGTAGATTCCACTGGATGCATTTATAAAAGTGACGTAACAGTTTAATTATCAAATGTCAATATTTACAACAGCCTTGAAATGACATGCTATGCAACTATTCAAGCATACAAAGAAGTTTTCAGTATCATGCTAAAAATGTATACACACACACACAAAAAAATTACAATGCTTTACAAAATCTTTCAAGGTTATACGAGCAAAAATGTTTGCAAACTGCTGCCACGGTGCAAGAGTGATTTTGAACTCCAGAGATAGAGGTATTCTGAAACCATAAGCCTTGGTAAAACATTCTGGTAATTGTTAAGTAGAAAAACTGGTTTGGGCTTATACAAAAAAGAGAGTAATATGAAGCACACCTGGCAGGCAGACTTGGACATCTGAAACTAATAAACAGAGAGAGTAAGCCAGCCTTTTACAAAAGAAGAAATTTATTTGAATGCATAAAAATCTTAGAAAATGTTTGATTATAATTACTTCTAAGTATCAGGCAAGGACACAGGCTGACATTCCCTAGAAAGTTTAACAGAATAAACCCCTCATCAACAATTTAACTTACCCAATGCCTATAGTTGTGAATACAACTATTCAATAAATATTTATGAGCATTTTCTGTACAATAAAAATTTATGTATTAGACACTGTGGTAGGCATCAATGATACAGAGGTGAACAAAACAAAGATCCCTGCCCTGAAGAGTTTATGTTCTAGCAGGAGAGCAGATAAAATAAAAACATACATATGTTAGAAGGGACAAGTGTTATAGAAAAAAGAAAAGGCAGAATGTGGGAAGGGAAATAGGATGTGGGTACAGGAGCTACAATTTTAAAAAGAATGAACTCTCACAGACTTGTGGAGAAGATAGACATTTACTCAGTTCTGGCATCAATGTGATAGGTACTATAAAAAGATTTGACCAAGCCTCAGTGGGAAGAGGAGGAGGCACTTAATTCTTCCTCCCAGAGGAGGTGATATCTGAGCCAACTGTTGAGAGAGCAATAGAAGTTGGCCAGAAGCACAAAAGAAAGAAGGGCTCTCCAGGGCAGAGAGAACAGCAAGTACAAGGGCACAGAGAGGAGCAAACAGCACGGTGCATTGAGAGTAGGCAGTTCCCATGGCTAAAGCCTAGTATTCTTGTAAAGGGGTAGCGGGTGGCAGGCTAGGGAGGCAGGCAGAGGGGTTTCCATTTTCTGCTGCTGGAAGAATTCCACCACAGATCTGTGGTGCAGAAAGCTCACTCATGGAGCTCAGTGAAAGGTGGCTTCCCAAGGAGCCAGGCTGGAGGCAGAGAAACCTATCAAGGGACACCCTGCAATAGGAAGAAATAGGGAAAGGAGAGGGAAGGACAGACCTGAAAACCTATTGAACAGCTAGAAGCTTCACGGTAAAAACAGATGAGACTCCTGCCACAAAGGAGATGGTGCCACTACCTAAAATGTAGAAAACTGAAAGAATAAGATTCCTTGAGAGATGTGGAGCATGTTCAATTTGAGGTGTCAAGGAGTCACTTGAAATGCATGTCTGAATGGGAGAAAATTTTAGCCCAAAGATTTAAGATTCTGAGAGGAGAAGCTGCAAACTACCCCCCAACCTACCCTCAAACACACACACACAGGACTATACCAAATATAAAGAAAAGCACCGAGAACTTTTAATCATTCCCTTTTTCAGAAAGAACTTGCTTGTACCAAAACTACTATTAATATTTTTTATCCATCTTAAACATGCATTGCATCAAATATTCACAAATATCCAAAAGCAAAAAGCAGTGTAAGAATGAGGCTATTACAAGAATGAAGCTATTACAGATAATTTTCAGAACCATAAGAAACTAAGTTATAATTCAAACCAAAGAGAACTATTCAGAACCTTCTTAAAAGACTGGGAAGGCCAGACATAACACGTACTAAATCTAGGCCAAGCATATTTTCTAAATCCTTCACAATTTTTCTCAGGCTAGTAAAACATACAGAAACGCTTAAAAACACTATCAGGCCTCAACTAGGGGTGCTCCTGAGGGCTCCAAAGCAGGTGTTCTTAACCTTTTTTGTTCCACGGACCCCTATGCCAGTGACGTGAAAACCACAGACCCCTTACTAAGTCCACACTCTACTGTGTATTATTTAATAATTATATCACACCTGCACCAACTAACACCCACAAGAATAATGGTTTTTTGAATTTCAATTCAAACTCACAGACCCCTTGTTAAGAACCCCTTCTCTAGAGACATCTAGACACTATAAGCAGGGCAGAGAATCTCAGGAATTCAGCACCCTGTCAGTGGGCCTTACCTTGGAATATATGTTCCCCAATGTAATAGAGTTAAACTCATTTATAATTTCCCTATACATGACTCTTCTGCCCCTTTAATTTGAACCTATAATTAGCACTATACTCGTTAAATATATGTCCCACTTAAATCTTTGGTCTGTTCATATGCCTGTTGAGCCCTGAGTCTCAGCAGAGTTTCAACACTTACTCTCCAGTTCATCAGACTCACCCAGGACAAATTAACAAGGGGATGATGACGGACAACGCCCATCCCAAAAAACAGAGTATCTACAACTATAAGCAAGACAGTTTCATCCATCTGCCCCATGGGATCTAACCCCCTCCTCTCAATCAGAAAGAGTGGGCATCACCATCCCAAAATCCTCAAGATTAAGGAATGAACAAACATACGGGGGGATGCAACTATGGACTAAAGTAGACTTATTATTCTGGCAATGGAAGAACTTGTATCATTCATATAAAGGCAGTGGTCACCAAAGGTTCTGAGGGGAGGGAGAGGGAAGAACAGGTGTAACTTGGGGCATTTTTAAGACATTGGAATTGTTCTGCATGACACTGCAATGAAAGGTACAGGCCATTATACATTTTGTCAAAACCTGTAAAAATTTGTGGTGCAAAGTATAAACTATAATGTAAACTATTGACCATGGTTACTAGCAATGCTCCAATATGTGTTCATCAGTTGCAACAAATGTACCACACTAATGAAAGATGTTGTTAATGGCGAAAAGTGGGGGATGGGGAGGGGTGGAGTATATGGGAATCCTCCTATATTTTCCATTTATCATTTATGGAATCTAAAGCTTCTTTAAAAATAAAATTAAAAAAATAAACTCTATCAGGGCACCACAAAGTTCAAATTTTATGGCCTAATATTTCAATAATCCACACTGAAGATACATAAAAGCCAGGAATTTTTTTTTAATTTGTAAGACTCCTAAGCAGCAGAGAAGAGCTGCCCACAGCAAACTTGGCAAGTTTGCTTATCTTTCCTGACAGGTTGCACTTTTTACAATACACCTGTATTAAGGAACTATGCAACAGCTCCTATTTTAAAAAATAAATAACTTTACAGCACTTTAAGAAAAGAAAAAATATTCTTTCCCTGAAGCAATTATTATAGCCAAACAATGCTTCATTTCTTTAAATAGCCTTTTCACCTTCCTTGTTTTTACAGGTAAATGTTCTATCCAAAGGAGGCATCAATTTATTTTGTACAATTTGGGTCTGATAAGTCTCTGATTCACAAAAGAGCTGTTGCTGCTAAGCTATTCAAATAAAACACACTGGCAACAATATGAACTATGAAATGTGAATACCCTCTTCCATGATTTTCTTACTTTTTTAAGGTAGAAAGAACCACAGAAATCTGCAGATGTTTTCATTTTTAATAATACATAACTTAGGGAAGCGGGTGTGGCTCAATGGATAGAGCTCCAGTTTACCATATGGGAGGCCCCGGGTTCGCTTCCCGGGGCCTCCTTGTGAGGGCAGGCCAGCCCGCGCGGCGCGGTGGGCTGATGCAGCAGGACCTCACAGCAAGGGGGAGATAAGCAGACACGGAGGAAACACACAGCGAATGGACACAGCAAACACAAGCAGCAAGGGGGGATAAATAATAAATAAATCTTTAAAAATAATAATAATAATAATAATACATAACTTAGAATTTGTTATTGTCTGTATAGTTGTATATATGACAAGCATTTGTGGAGATCCCCCAAAGATATTCCCCCTGGCAAAAAAAAAAAAAAGTGTGCACTAATTTACATTTAGTTCTGCCTCTTCTCTCCCCAAACCCTTCAATCCCAACTTCACTTATTTCCACTTATCTCCTGCCTCTCCCTCTTTCCCCCCACTCACCACAGACAAAAAAAAACATGCACACATGCATGCCTACACATAGAGTTTCTTTAAATATTTCTACTGGGTAGCAATATTTTTCATGGTGTTCCTAAGTGGAAACATTTGCACAAATGATACTGTTCTCTAACAAATCCCAAAAGAAACACTCTTTTCCAGGATAAGCCATACACATACAAGTGAGGGCTTACACACAAACACATGCACACCCTCATAAATAAATATCTATTACACACTGTGATGGTTAGGCTCATGTGTCAACTTGGACAGGTAATGGTACCCGGTTGTTCAGTCAAGTAAGTATGGGCCTAATTGTTACTGTGAGGACATTTTGTGTACTTAAATCATCAATAAGTTGTTGCATCTATGGCTGATTACATCTACAATCAACTGAGGAGATTGCCTTCAGCTATGAGAGATGTCTCATGCAATCAGTTGAAGACCTTAAAAGCAGAAGTGATTTCAGCAGTGAGAAAAGAGACTTCCCATCTCTATATCACACAGCCAGCTTCTCCTGGGGAATTCATCAAAAACCTTCATCAGAGTTCCCAGCTTGCAGCCTGCCCTATGGAATTTGGACTCGTGTATCCCAATGGTGACATGAGACAATTTATAAAATCTTTATTTACAGATATCCTGTCAGTTCTGTTTCCCTAGAGAACCCTAATACGCATATATATGCCAGTATTCTTATTTTGAGATGTATACTAAATTGCACACTGTAAAACCCCATCACAAGGAGTTTATCAATACTATTGTTTGGGTTATACCAGAATATAAAGCTGCAAACAACACGAGCTCCACAGTACTGTGAGGCCCACCATTTCCTCCCTCCTCTCCTCTTGCTCCCAGTACCTCAGGTTTCCCTCTCCTTTCTGGCTTTCTTGCCTCTTCCTTTCTTACCATCCCATATAAACTCTGAGTCTCTTCCAAATTGTTACCTGTGGCTCGGCTAAAAGACTGGAAACAGGCCTTTACTCAACTGGCTCTAGGTACCTGGTATGCCTCCCCCCATCCCACCCCACCCGCATGTCCCTGTCTCTAGTCCCCATCTCAATCTCCTTAAAAGGCCCCTCTCAAATGTCACTTCTTTAATGAAGCCTTGCCTGCCTGATGTGATCTCTTCCTTCCTTTGAGATGCAGAGGTCATGTGCTTGCACCCTTGTTACACCAATGAACTTGACTACATGTTACAATAATATCTGCCCTCCTAGAATTATATTTAATTATATGTATGTCCCTTGTAAACACCAACAAAACTAGCACATAACATCAATAGAGCTGAACTCTCTCAAACCCACGTGTTTCTGTAACAAATAATTTATTTTTAAAACAGCTACCCATAAAACCACACCTGTACCCAGCCCCCCCTAACAAACATAGTTTGTACCTTAGGAAGAACCAGAGGAAGTTATCTGTCCAGAAAAGTAACCCAAAACCAGTATTCCAGTATTTGAACACACTACCTTAGTTTCCATAATGTCACCAACTAAACCTACTAATTGAATGTGAAAGAAAAAAAAAACCTAATCAACTTTAATTCCTTCTCTTACAAATGAAGAAATGGAGGCCCAAAGATGTTAACTGACTACCCAAAATCACACTGGTGATTAACAACAGAATCAGGATTAGAATCCACCATTTCTTTGAAGCTCTTTACTTTTGTTTACTATTGGTGGTTTGGGGTTTTGATTTTTCGGTTTGGTGCTTCCTTCCTTCCTCTTTTTTCTTTAATTTTTTGGGTTGTTTATTTCTGATTTTAAAATAGCACAGGCTCACTGTAGAACATTTGGAAAGTGAAAAAACCAGCATAAAATGCCGCTCACATACCCTCACCCAATACAAACTATATCTGTCTCAAAATTTTGTGTTTCATTTACTGAAGTTTAAGTCCAACTTAGTACCATCTTCAACCTGTAAAGCCTAAATGACAGTAGAACCCATTTTCTTCTTCATAGTTTTATAGAGCACTACACTCAATGTTGATCACCAATACTAAAATTCTTAATTTCAGTTACCAACAAGCTTCCTGACATCACCAATAGGATGACACTGTCAAAGTATGTCAGAATTTAATTCAAGTAAAAGCCAATTTCCTTTTCTTTGGATGATGCTTTTCTCAACTATATAACTGTTTTTTAAAGAATACATGTCACTGAAAATTTGGCATATGTATAGCCACAAATAAGTAGTCCAGGCCAACTAATGTCATCAGCTACAATGCTGAAAGATGACGTATTTTAAGTATCTTAAACAAGGCTACCACTACAAAAATGTATTTTTTTTCTAGAATATATATATATATGTATGTGTTAGCATAAAAATACCTTTGTATTTCAAAAGTAACTAACTTTCTCCTTAAGTAACTAACAGGTAGAAAAATTCTTACAGAAATGAAATAGCACAATAAAGACTATGTTGTTCAATGTAGCCATTAGCCCACGTGGCTATTGAGCATTTGAAATGTGACTAGTCCTAATTGAGATGTGCTGTAAATACAAAATACACATGAGATTTCAAAGACAGTATGAAAAAATGAGTATAAAATAACTCATTAATATTTTTATATTGGTTATATATATTGAAATGATAATATTTTAGATATATTGAGTTAAATGATATTATTAAAATTAATTTCATTTATTTTTACTATTTTAATATGGCTACTAGAAAATTTAAAATTATCAAGGTAGCTCACACTTATGGCTTGCATCATATTTTTATTGGAGAGCACTAAACTAAGACAAACTCCCAAAAAACAATGAAAAACAAAGGAGAAAACTCCCCGCTTCCTCAGAACTAGAATAGCCCAGAACCTTTCTATTCTGTTGTCATAAAAGAAACCCAATTATTTTCTATTCATTGATAACCTGACTTACAGATTACTAGGTTTGAGCAAGAATACATGCATAGCTTAAATAAACAGCATATTGAATTTTTATATCTTGAGATTTTTCTATACACTTCATAGGCTTAGCCGAAACCTAATACTGTCTTGGAAAAGGAAGAAAGAAGAATATGCCTTATTTCCTTCTTACTCATGAGTACCTCTGCCCCAAGCACCTTTTTGTTCCAGTTAAGGACCAAAAATTTCTGTTTTTCTCTTACGTAATGGTTGATAACATAAGAAATGTGGCCATATATAAAGGTGCCCTTTAGAAAGACTTTCATGAAACAAGCAGTATTCCGTTTTATTATGGCTCTGAGGCCTCTTGTGAAGATTTTTAAAGGGTCACAACAGGTTTAAATTAAACCCATGGAAAGAATTTGGCATTTTAAAAGATCAGATGACTCAAAACATTCTTTTGGACCCCCCAAGCCTCTTTGCTAGAAATGCATTTAGGACAGTCATACCAGTTAGATCTCTTTTATGCTAGTCCAGGTCAAGTACAAACTTAGAATAAGGATAATTACCTTAGGCTCTCCTTGATCACAAGCCGTTTTTGTTAGTTTGGGATTTGGGGATTGTTTATTTGTTTTACCTCTGCATTTGAGTAGAAAGATATTTACTAGCAAAATAATGATAATTACCAGATGTTGACTCTTTTAACCAACATTTGTAGGCTCAGAGTAGGTAAGAGGCTTCACTTTGCAAAGTTTGACCTAACTCTACCTGCCTCTACCTCTGATCAAAGCATGAAAAAAGCTGGAAATAACAACAAAGTCTTACTGGAAATCCTAAGAGGAGACAAGGGTAGCTACAGCTACCTGCCAGCCACTCTAGGTAAGGAATCCTGATATACTAAATGTCAGCCTGGCAAGTAGCTGCAAGAAATGGGGTAAAATGGGTTTAAGTAAAGGAACCAGATAGTTGTAAAGCAAAACGTCCAAACTTCTTTGTGTAGAGCAGGGTTTCTCATCCTCAGCGTTAATGATATTTTGGGCCAGATAATTCTTTGTTGTCAGGGTCTGTCCTGTGCATTGTAGGATATCTGGCAACATCGTTGGCCTAGTTCATGCATTAGATGCCAGTAGCAATGTGCTCCCCTACCACACGTTGTGACAACCAGAAATATCTCCTGACATTGTCAAATGTCCCTTGAGGGATGGGGCAAAATCACTACAAGTTGAAAACTGCTGGTATAGAGCAAAAGCCTCTAAAAACAGTCGCAGCAGGAGCAACAAAATTAAAGGCAGCTTATTCCATATTCCAAAGTGGTAAATTATACCCAAGCGGTTAGTCTTGCACACTTTGGTAAGAAACACTTCTGATGAAATTTCTGATATAAAGAAAAGCAATATAATGAAGGACTACAGGCATATTAATCAGGCAATCTTCAAAGGGCACAGGGTTCTCTGCCTAACGTGGAAGCAAAGCTTATCAGTTATTAGTTTATCAGATAAACCAAAAATGATGGTCAATTATTCAGAAAAGACAATGTTCCAACGCCTAAATACATGCTATTTGTTTTTAAAAATATATTTTTAAAATAAAAATAAGATACCACTTTTGTCCCATCCAATTAGCAAAAATTAACAAGACTAAGAACATTTAGTGATGGCCAGACTGTGGGGAAACAGGTATTCTGAGATACAGTTGGTAGGAATGTAAACAGCTACCTACAAGAAGTTTTGGCAGCATCTACCAAAATGTTTATTCTTTACTCAGAATTCCACTTCTAAGAGTCTATCCTTCAAATATATTCACCTATGCACACAGAGATATATGTGTGAAGCAATCTCCCCCAGCACTGTTAATGAAAGCAATAAATTGGAAATACCCTATATATTATC
>JAQZBX010055931.1:0-18297 GCA_029593785.1 Cabassous unicinctus | reverse complement strand
CATGGGCTTTTGTAGACAGTAGAAATAGTGTTCAGCCGAGAGCCCAAGTCTCTGACCCAGGCATGGTTCCTTCCTGGAGGTCAGGATCATGGTTTCCAGTTCTCATGCACTCCAGGTGGACAAAGGCAGCCAGGGCTCAGCATGCTCTCCTCAGCAGGGCTTCTAGGCTCTGCTGGGAGGCAGCCAGGATCTGGTGCAGATCTGGAATGACATCCATTATGAGCTGGACAGGAAGAGGCTGGGTGTGGCCACACTGAACCTGTGCAGAAGTTCCACTGTAGGCAGAGGTAGGTTCCTCCAAGAAGAGGTAGGTGCTGGGTGTGGTTTGTGCTTACTCCATGGGGCTTGCCCAGGAAGGGTGTGCACTGGGGATAGGTTTGTGCTAACTCAACAGGGCTCACCCAGGAATAGGTGTGCACTGGGCATGAGTTTGTGTTCATCCCACTGTATTCCCCCAGGAAGACGTAGGCTCTGGACATGAGTTAGTGTTTACCCCACAGGGTACCCCCAGGAAGAAGTTGGCTCTGAGTGAGGGTTTGTGCTTGCTGCAAGGGCCTCCCCCATGGCCCAGGAGCTGAAATCACAGAGGTGGCCAGGAAAACCCAATGCAGAGGGAACAGTTAGAACATATCAACAAGCATCCCCTTAGCCAGCATTTCTCCAGCACCCACCATGTGCCCTTGCTGAATTACACTTGTCACCTGCTCGGTCAGTTGAGGTCTGGCTGCAGACACACATCCTATGGAGCAGGGTGGTTGGGGGCTGAGGAGAATCGGTCAGGGATGGTGTCACCTTGGGATGGCATGGTGGCAGGTGCTGCCATGATAAGACCAGGGTGTCGGAGGGGCTTGGTGTCCTTGAGGAGAATCAGCAACTGTCCAGGTAGTGGGTAGGCTGTGGGGGAATCATGGTGTGTGTGTGTGTGGTTGAGGGTGATTCAGAACCTTTAAAAAGAGTAAGAGCTATTCTCTGTTCTTGCATTACAGGAAAACAGGTGTGGGCCAGGTTTGACATGCAGCACTGGTTTGGCCTCCTGTCGTGGAGGAATGGCAGGAGGCTTCTGGCACAGTGCTCTTCACCAAGCTGTCCATGACCCTGGGCACTTGGGGAGACTTTGAGAGGGAGGAAAGGAGATCCATTTGCCTGTGCGGCGTGTAGACCTCCATGGGTTGTTCAATAGACACTTGGATATCAAGCCTTCAGAAAACAGCTATTTGTACATCACTTTTTTTCTTATAGAAATTTCCAGTATACACAGAAGTAGAGAAAATAGCAGCGAGAACCACCATCCTGCTTCAACGGATGTCAACTATTAGCAGGTAGTGTTGTCTTGGGTTGTGCTCAACCCTGGTGTGGTGAGAGAGGGGAAGAGAGGGCTGAGCACTGAGACCCTGCTTCTCTGATCTTCAGGGACTCATCCCTGAACTTTTCAGACAGAGTGGTCTTAGGAGATTTTAGCAGAGAGGGCTGAGAAGGCATAGTGGGTGAGATAAGAGGGACATCAGAAGGGTGTGTTGTTCTGGAAGCCAAGCAGATGAGGTCTGTTTAGAAAGTGTGTCAGGTGGAGGTGGCTGGTGAACTGGGCCATAATGCTGTGACATGGCAGGTGGGTTGGAGTGTGCCACAGAGTGTGGGACATGGAGTCAGCCACAGGAGTCTAGATCATTCTGAGAGGTGCTGTGGAAATGAGGAGCAGCATCACAGGGCAGCTGGAGGGGTGGGAGAGGCTGGAAAGACCAATGTGTGAGATGGGAGATCTACAGACACCCCAGCTAAGGGAATGACTCAGAGAAGAAAGACTGGTGGTGCTAAAAGGAGGTAGATGTCAATTGAGTCCTGGGTAAGGCAGTGATGAAAGTGGGAGCCATTTGGGGTCTGGTGGTCAGCCTGGGTGCAGGCTGTGTTGGGACAGGGAGCTCTTCTCACTTTGTTACTTTCCATTGCTGTGAAATTAGCACCAAGGTCTTCAGTGGACTTGAGCAGTGAGGGGTATGGGGGGCTGATGGGAGAGAAGGAGGGTGAAGGCATCATTGAGGCAGATGGGCAGGTGGCCCAGGTGCTGGGTGTCCACTGAGAAGGTATTTGCTGGAGATTCATTGGCAGTTGTGCCTTCCCCAAATGGGATTGGGCAGTGTGGGTGTGTGTGACCAGCTTAGGGGTGTGACAATGAAGCATGGCAGAGGATTTGGGTGTGGTGGGGGATTGACAGCCCCAGGCCAGGGGGCTGTGCAGAGTGGGAACAGGGATAGTCGGTGAGCATGGTGACAGCACTGAGGGCCCAGGACCTCCAGTGCTAGCAAGCATGGGAGTCCACCAAGACAGGCTGCTCGTGGAGTGGGGCTGGCATGGGGGTGGGGGCTGCATCATTGGCCCTGAGGGCTGCTTCCCAGCCCTGCCTGCTGGTGACAGGCAATGAGGAGGGTGCAGGACAAGGCTGGGGACCTTGCATGGGATGAACCATCTGAGGGTCATTTACATGGCAGGAGTGACCACAGTAGGAGGCCCCAACCAGGGTCCCAGGGATTGAGGGCAGATAGCATGGATGAGACAAGAGGGAGGAGCTGAGGTTGCCAGGGGAGTGAGGATGCTCCAGTGTGGCATGATGCTCAGGCCCCCAGCTCCAGCAAGGCTGCATCCAGAGCAGAGCCCTAGAGGAAAAGAGACAAGGGTGGCATGTGTGCAGGTGCTGCTCCCAGCAGGCAGCAGGTGAGGGAAGGGGCTGGTGGAGGTCAATGCCTCACGGGACTGGTCCTGAAAAGGGACTGGGAGTTCAGCCGCAGGGCACAGCTCAACCCAGAGGTGGAGAATCCCAGAGGCCATTGGCTGGTTTGAGTATGCTGCCCACTCAGTGTGCCCCCACTTCAGGTCCCCTACACCATATCCGCCCACTCTGAATCCCCCAACTCTGCTTCCTGCTCACTCCTAGTGCTACCTACTAAGGATCCCTCCAACCCTATGTCCCCCATTCTATGTACCCCACTCCAGGTACTCCGTCTTCATGTTCCCCAACACCAAATCTCCCTCACTCAGGCCCCACCCAATCTGAGATCCCCACCCCACTTCCTGCTCACTCCTAGTACCACCCACTTGGGGTCCCAGACCTTCAGAGTCCCATGCTCTTGGGGTCCTGCTCCCTCAGGTTCCTGCCCAGGCCGGGATCCACCCACTCAGGGTCCTGCTCTTTCTGGCTCCACCCTTGGGGACTCCCAAAGGCAGCAGTGTCTGAATAACTGACAGCTGATCCTATGCCCACACACACAACTCTTCCACAGAAAGGAGTTGAGTACCAAGCTTGTGTGAGGGGTGGGCAGGGTATTGGGACCCCAAGAAGGAGCCAGGCTCATGAGTGGGCCTCATGGGGGTCAGGAGTCCTTTTGTGACCCTTGACCTGTGGCCCTCACCTGGGGTCTGCAGGTGGCCAGCACCTCTGCTTGTGCACCTCTGAGTCTATGGGAGGCAACTGGTCACACCTTCTCCCCAGGCTGATGGAGAGGTTGAGCGGGAGTGGAGAGCAGACTTGGGGGTCCCTTTTCTCATAACCTTCTTCCTCACTGTCGTTGTCCAGTTACCCACCCTCCTCCTTCCTCTTCCCAGGTGGTCCAAAGAGCCAGAACTTCCCCAGAGAGGTTAACCAGAAGCTTCAGGATTTCACCTTGGGTGTGGGCACCAGCCCCAACAAGGTCCAAAGGATGAGTGGAGGGTGGGGCTGCTTCCCCCAGGCTGTGCCCTCCCTGGGCTGCTCTTCCCCAGGATGCTAACCAACACAGACTGCTCCCCAGGATGCTCCCCACAAACTCCTCCCTCACAGGATGCTCCCCCAGGACACTCCTCCCCTAGAGAGCTTCCTGATTATGCTGTCCTTTCCTGGGGGCCTCCTTATGTACAGTCTGAGCCCCAGGAAGTTCCTCCAAGCTGTGTCTCCTCCAGGATGCTCCCCTTAGCATGTTCCCCTCAGGCTCTTCTCTCGAGGGGTCTACCTCCAAGGGTCTCCCCTCCAGGGGCAGCCCCACGTCCCCTGGGAGTTCCTCATCTACTGTGACCTGGTGGTTCCAGGATAGGGGCTCATGTCTGATGGGCATCCCTACCATGATTGGAGAGTCTGCAAAACAATAGAAGCTTTATTCTGCCACATGGAGCCAAAATATTGCTAGTCAGCTGGGTTCAACCTATGCACCTTAAGCATCTCCTGTGTGCCAGCCCTGAGCACTTACTATGTGGGGGGAAGGAAAGCAAGCAAGGGATCACCAGGGAAATAAGCCCATGGGGAGGTGTGAGCTCAGCAGTTGGGGGTCCCACCCATCAAGGCCCACCATGCAGGGGCCACGAGAGACCCAGAGGGGCAGGCAGCCCTCACTGGGGGAGGAGGAGGCCTCATTCTATCCTGGGTATTCTCTGAGATCTGGTCCTTCTACCATATGCAGATGCTCTGGGGGCTTGATCACACCTGGAGAGACCCTCAGATAGAGGTGTGCCCCACTGGGGATGGTTTGTCATCCCATCCACAGGAGTCATTCTACCAGCCCCATGACACTGGGGCTTTTCAAATGGCCTCTGGTTGCCACCTGGGGGGTGGCACCAGGTCAGTGGGGGCTGTTCCCATGGACTCCCCACAAGTGGGTCTCCTATTTGCCCAGATGGATGCTTGGTAGCAAGCTTGTGAATGTCCAGGTGGGTGTCCCTCCAGCTCCCCCACATTTTGCCATATTTGCCGTTGGAGATATGAGGGTTGACTTGGCCTGCCTGGGTGTCTTCTTGTCCTGGGAAGGAGCACCTGGCATTGGAGATGAGCTTGACAGTGGAGCAGGTCTGCACCTGGTTTTGCCAACTTCCACTGGCACCAAACATCCCTCCTCTTGAGGTCAGAACAAGGCCTTCCAGGGACACCAGGCAACCCCCAAGCTCATACCTAGTTTGGGGACAGGCTTGTGCTGTCTGGTGTCATGAAGGCTCAGGATCCTTGTGGTTTGGGGGTGGGCTGCTGGCATCTGGCAAGCTTCACATTCACCCTGTGTCCTTCTGGTTAGGCAGGTGCAGTGCACCATTTGCAAGTTCAGGGGTTTCCCTGGTGGTTAGATGTCACCATCAGGTGTTGTTGGGTCTATTTGTCATCAGGGAGTGAGAATGATGCAGCCAAGGCTGTCTTCAGATTGAGCTTTGAGGCTTCTATGTGATTGTATATTAGCCACATGGGGCTGCAGTAGCCACTCTGTGTTTAGAGCTTCATATGGAGGCAGGGCCAAGAGTTGGGTGAGAGACAGGCCCATGTTGCAGCCAGGTGGACGGGGATGTTGAACTCAGTGTCATAGTTTGGGGGGGTGGGCAGGATTCATATTTCTGGTTTGTTGGTTAAGACTGAAGACAGACTAAGCAATGAAAGAGAGTGGATTGAAGCTGTGGTGATGCCCTCCTCCATCCAGGAGATGCTCTTACCTGCTTGGAAGACCTAACTATGCTGGGGGAAGGAGGCAGAGCATTAGAGCTCCTAGCCTCCTCTCCCTCTGACTCTGCCTTGCCTTCAGCAGGAAGTCAGAGATGAGACTCTCTACAGACCCTGGAGGCCATCCAAGGACTGTGGAAACCACTGACCCTGGCCCTGGAATTTCCTGGAGAGGAGACCCTCTCAAAGCCACTGTGTCCCAGGTACCATTGTGCCCATGGCCAGTGGGACCACCTCACTTGGATTTTGCCATTCATGCCAGTAATAGCCTCAGTCTTCTTCCTCGTAACTTTTGGGTCATGCATTCTATGGTACCTAACACAATACATCATTTCCCACTTAAATGCCTTAAAACACCAAGTAATACCTCATGTTAAATATCAGCCCTTGGGGACTACAGACAAATCCCCATGTTAGCATATGATGCTCCATAAAGAATTACAAGGGTATCAAAGGAGGGGAATGAAAAAGAAAGTGCTGGGGTTATGGCTGCTGCCAGGGTTTTCAGGCAGGGTGGCCACCCTGCAGCCACGGGGTCCAGCTGCTTGGGGAGGTAAGCAATGGGTCTTTGCCAGGGGCCAACTGTTTATGTGAGAACCCCCAATGCTACTTTGTTTTTTTCATGCAGGAACAGGTTAAAGTTTCAAGTAACATCTGGGACACAAAAGGCAGGGACTCGGCCAAGTTGCCTTTTGATGTTTTGAAAGGTCCCCTGTTGAGCTTCACCCCAGAGAAGGGGCTCTATTTCTGGACCTGTCAAATATTCATAAAGGTGTTAGTCCATGGCTACAAACCCAGGAATCCAGATGCAGCAGAACCCTGCAGCCCCAAGGAACTCACGAAGCATTCTTTTTGTGGTGGGGGTAGTGAGGGTTCAGATCACTTTCTTTCATCTGTGTCCCATCATCCAGCACCCTTGTGTGATGCTGAACCCGAGATACTTGACTTGCTGTTTACAGATCTGGGACTTTCTCCAAGACACTTTGTGCCCAGTCTGTGTTAGAAGTTGTAGGAGAGTCTGGGTCCCTCTCCAGCAGTCCTCTTGCATCTCACTGGCAAGTAGGAGATCATCTATGTATTGCAAGAGGGCCCACCTACAGTCCTCCCTCGGGTAGGTGGCCAGATCTGCTGCCAAGTCTCCCCCAAAAAGGGTAGGGGAATTTCTGAAGCCTTGCAGAAGACAGGTTCAGGTTAGCTGAGTTTTTGACTTGGTTTTGGGATCTTCCCACTCAAAGGCAAACAGAGGTTGGTTCGGGGGGGGCAGCTGTAGGGGGAAGAATGCATCTTTCAGGTCCAGGCAAGTGAACCAGGTGGCTTCAGGTGGCAGCTGTCCTAGCAAAGTCTATGGGTTGGGAACAACCTGATATAAGGTGAAAGTGGCATTAGTAATGGCTCATAAATCCTTCACTGGTCGATATCTAGCCCCATCTGGCTTCTTTACTGGTAATAATGGGATGTTCCAGGGTGACTGGCACTCCATCAGGATTCATTCTTTTCTCAGAAAATCTATGTGTTCAACCATGCCCAATTGCACTTCACAGGGGAATGGATACTGCCTCTGCCAGACTGGGACTGCTCCAGGTTTCAGGTTGATGATGATCGGTGCAGGGTTCCACACCATTCCTGGTGGGTTTTTTTCCACCCAAACCTGGGGGAAAAGTTCAAGCAGGTTTTCTTGATTCTGACCTGAACTTTCTTCCACATGAAGTCTCCTTTCTTCACTTCGTGGTATGGTGATGAGGAGAGTGAGGCTGGTCCCAAGGCTTAAGCCCATTGGCCATTCAGGTGTGAAGGTAATCTGGGCTCCCAGTTTGGTTAAGAGGTCCCTATCAATTAGGGGAACTGGACATTCAGGCAGGTACAGAAATTCATGACACAGTTCATGGCCACCAAGCTGGCAAGTTCTTGATTGGCAAAAAGGCCATTGGCTTGACTGGTCCCCAGTCGCTCCTATGGTATTAGTGGTTTTTCTGCTAAAGGGGACAATGGGGGTTTTGACCACAGAATATTCAGTGCCAGTGTACACCATGAAAGTCATTGAGTGGCACCCAACTTGTAGTTTGAGCATGGGCTCCTGTGGGCCAAGTTCCTGTGAGACTGGTTGTCCCTATTCAGGGTTAAGCCCTGCCAGCCCAATCAGGTGATCTTGGGGCTCAGGTCAGGATTTCCCTTTAGGGGTGTTCCTTCTATGTGCCTGAGTCTTTTGGGGACACTCATTTTTCCAGTGCCCACTTTATTTTCAGTAGGCACATTGGTCTGTGGCCAGGGGCACCCTTCTGGTGCTTGTCCCCCCTTTTTGAGGTGGCCCTTCTCATCTGGTGGGGTCAGGATTTCCCAAGGCTGCTGCCAGTAGGGAGGCTTGATGTTTTATTTTCTTCTTGGCTTCTCATTCAGCAGCTTCATCTTGATTGATGAATACTTTTTGGAGACTTCAAGGAGTTGAGAGATATTCATCCCTGCAAACCCTTCTAATTTTTGGAGATTTCTTTTAATGTCCATTGTTACCTGCACAACAAAGGCGGCATTCACCATCCTCAGATATTCCAGAGCTTCTGGGTCAAAAAGGGTGTAGATTCTGAAGGCCTTGCAAAATCATTCATAGAAATCTCCCAGAGATTTGTCAGGCTTTTGAGTAACTAAAGTCATCTTTGTCATGTATGTAGGTTATTTTGCCCCTTCTTGGACCCCTCAAAGGAGTGCTTCCCAATATATCTGGAGTGCAGCTCACCCCTGATCTGTGTTAAAATCCCAGTTCAGTTGGGCCTCTGGTGCTGCCTCTCATACCCAATCTTCTGGATTTAAGATGCCATTAGGGGCCTGCTTCTGAATCCACTTTCAGGCTTTCATCAGAATCCATCGTCTCTCCTACATATTAAACAAAGTCAGGAGGTGTTGGTGGCAATCATCCCAAGTAAGACAATGGGTTTGGAAAATGGATTCCATGAGTTCTAAAATGGCCTGAGGCTTTTCCGAGTCGGAGGGGATGTGGTGCTTCCAGTTTAAGAGTTCTGTAGTTGTGAAGAGCTGGTAGTATAAAACAAGTCTCCCAGGTCTGATGGTCCCATCCTCACTGATCTGGGCTCCACCCTGCGTTTCACAGAGGGACATCTGTAATGTGGGTTGTGTCAACTGGAGCCTCCTTGCTATTGGGGTTCCAGGGCTTTACTCAGAGGGAGTCAATGTTCCTGAAGGGACTGAAGGTGGAGGTGTTTCTGGGAGATCTGCCTGCACAGCCGGGCTAGGAGGAGAGGCTAGAGTGGCCGGAGTGTATGGCAGTGATGGTGGTGGTGGGTCCTCCTCTGAGGACACTTGATGACTGACTGACTTCTGGAGCCCCATTCCCTGTGCAACCAAGACCCTGCTCGGTTCCTTTTTTCCAATGCACAATCGAACCCAAGGGAGGAGAGTCTGGGCTATCTCTAACCAAGAGTCAATGTAGGGAAACTGATTGGGGTGGCAAGGAGTTCCTGTGACAACCACCCACACTATGCAGACCCTGGCTATATCCAGGGTCCCTTCTAAGGGCCAGTCAATGTTAAAAGGGGGTCACTCTACTTCACATAAGTTTTGGAGGGTGCCAGTGTTCATCCAGATGCCATAATCTCCAGAAAAACCCTTCTTGAAATTCTTGAGCATGCAGTTTAAGATGGTAGGTTTTGAGTGTGATGAGCCCATACCCTGCATTGGTGGTGCAAGACAGACAAAGGAAGGGGTCACCTCTTTCAAGGCCACTCAGATGATCACCTATCTACATCTCTCACAAGAACATCAGCTCATCTTGGCTAGATTAAATAAATGTTAAACAAAAATTACAGGGATTCCCATGTTCCCCACCTCCCACACCTCCCACAACCTCCCACATAAACATCTTTCATTAGTGCGACACATTACCTGCAATGGATATACACATCCTGGGGCTTTGCCACAAAGTATGGACCATAGTTCACATTGTAGACCACACTCTCTCCCACACAGTTCTGCATGTTATATGCTGGTGTAAAATGACCTATATCTGTCATTGTAATGTCACTCAGGATAATTCCCAAGTCCTGAAAAAGCCCCTGTATTACAACTGCTTTTCCCACTTCCTGCCCCAAAAGCATCCAGTGGCCACTGGCTCCACGTCAATGTTGTAATTTCTTTCATTGCTTGAATCACAATATGTCTACAACAGAATACCAGTAAATCCTCTTTAGTCCATAGCTCTTCCCCCAATCCTGAGGAGTTTGGGATGGTGATGTCCACTCCACCTCCAAGTGAGAGGGGGCTTATATCCCATGGATAAGATGGGTGGGATTATCCTTCCTGCAGCTGAAGACTCTCTCCATTCCCTCATTGCTGGCTGCGCAACAAAGGCAGCATTCACCGTCCTCTGGTTTTCCAGAGCTTCTGGGTCAAAAGCGGTGTACATTCTGAAGGCTTCACAAAGTCATTCTTAGACATCTCTCAGAGATTCATCAGGCTTTTGAGTAACTAAAGTTGTCTTTGTCATGTTTGTGTGTCATTTTCCCCCTTCTCAGACCCCTCGAAGGAGCGCTTCCTGATATTGCTCAAGTGCAGCCCACCCCTGGTCAGTGTTGAATTCCTGGTTTGGTTAGGCCTCTGGTGCCACCTCTCATGCCCAATCTTCCAGGTGTAAGATGTCAGTAGGGGCCTGTTCCTGCAGCCACTTTGGGGCTTTCATCAAAATCCATCGTCTCTCCTCCATCTTAAAGAAAGTCAGAGGAGTTGGGGGCAATCATCTTAAGTAGGATGATGGGTTTGAAAAATGGGATTCCATGAGATCAATAAGGGCCTGGTGTTTTTCTGAGGAGGGGGGGGGTGTGGTCCTTCCAGTTTAGGAGGTCTGTAGTTGTGAAGGGCTTGTAGTATAAAACAGACATCTCAGGTAGGATGGTCCCATCCTCACCAATCTGGGCTTGACCCTGTGTTTCATGGAGGGGCATCTGTAATGTGGGTTGTGCTGACCAGAGCCTCCATGTTATTGGGGTTCTGGAGCTGTCCTCAGAGGGGGTCAATGTTCCCAGAGGGACCAAAGGTATGAGTGTTTCTGGGAAATCTGCCTGCACTCCCAGGCTAGGAGAAGATGTCAAAGGTGGGGGTGTTTCTGGGAGTTCTGCCTGCACTCCTAGGCTAGAAGGAGAGGCTAGAGTAGCTGGAGAATATGGCATTGGTGGTGGGGGTGGTGGGTCCTCCTCAAAGGAACCTTGATGAATGACTGGCTTCTGGAGCCTTGTTCCCTGTGCAACCAAGACCCTGCTATGTCCCTTTTTTCCAATGCACAATTGAACCAAAATAGGCAGAGTCTGGGCTGTCTCTATTCAAGAGTCAGTGTAGGGAAACTGAATGGGGTGGCCAGGAATTCCTGTGACAATGAGCCACACTGCATGGATCCTGGCTATATCCAGGGTCCCTTCTAAGGGCCAGTCACTGTTAAAAGTGGGCCACTCTACTTCACATAATGTTCAGAGGGTGCCGGGGTTCATCTGGATGGTATAATCACCAGAAAAACCCTTCTTGAAATTCTGGAGCATGCAGTTTAAGATGGTAGGTTTTGACTGTGATGAGCCCATACCCTGTGTCGGTGGTGCAAGATAGACAAGGGAAGGGGTTGCCTCTTTCAAGGTCACTCACATGCCCACCTGTCCATGTCTCTCACAAGAGCTTTGTCTCTTCTTGGCTAAGGCACCCAGCAGAGTTTGTGTTTGGCCGTTATGATGATGTAGCTGTGGAAAACAGGTTAGAGCCCACACAGGCTCTGTAGCATAAGCTTTGGAGTCACAAACTGGAATAACAGAGGCAAGCCTCTGTTATCCTCACTCACACACACAATTGCTCAGAAGCTACACAGTCCCTCCCTCAGGAATTAACAATAATAAGTCCACACCCTGAGTCAGTGGTGCAAGAGAGATGAAGGAATGGATTGCCTCTTCTGAGGCCACTGAGATGCCTGTCTGTTGCATCTCTTGCAAGAACTTCAGCTCATCTTGGCTAAGACACCCAGGCAGAGTTCATGTTTGGCCATTATGCTGTATGACATAGCCATGGAAAACAGTTTAGGGCCCACATGGGCTCTGTAGCAAAAGCTTTGGAGTCACAGACTGGAATAACAGAGGTAAGTATCTGTCATCCTCACTCACACACACAATTGCTCAGAGATTATGCAGTCCCTCTCACAGGGATTGCTCTATTCTGGAATCTTGGTACTCAAGATTTTGGGAGGTGGTCAGTCTCTCCTTCTGTCCAGAGATGAGCCTGACCAAGGAATAGAGACCTGGGGCCTTAACTTTCCAGAGTCTTCTGGCAGTGTTCAGTTCACCTTCAAACCAAGTCAGGCCTGGGTGAGAGGACACAGCCCACATGAACCACCTCAGAAGGAGGTCCCTTTAAGAGGATGGGTGGCACCCATGTCATTTGCTCAGAGATCACCATTGGACACACCCATCAGCCCCAAGCCAGAGGCACAATGGGCCTGCTCATTTGGGCTTTCCTGGTCAGGGAACCAAATGTTGTGGCAGATGGAATGAAAACCCATGCAGCACTCTTGACAGGCCTATGAATGAAGTTTTATTATATGTGGGCTCAGAGGAGAGTCAAGTCTTCAAAACATCTGTGCACTGTGTCTTTGCTTTCATGTTTATATAGGAAATCTAAGTGGGCAAATTCCTGAGCAAGCAGGCAGGCAGGAGTTACAAAAGCAAAAGGAGAGACATTACCTTATCTTCCTAAAGCAGAGGGCTTTTAGGGAGGAAAAGAGTCATTATCTCTTTAGAATTGTAAATTCCAGTTGAAAGGGGCAGGCAGGGAGTGCTTATCTTCCTAATAATGTGGATCCCAGGGAGAAAAGGGAGGAAGGGAGAAAAGGACCTAGGGGAGCTTGTTTTTCTAAAGCTGTGGGTTTCTGCTGAGGAGGTGTTAGGGCCCCTGCAATTTCTTTATCAAGAGAATGTCTTCAGTGAACTTTCCAAGATGAGGTGACTGGGAGATAAACTGAGTTCTTATCTCTCCTCACAATTGATTGGCAATTTGGCAGGAACAGAATTCATAGTTGGAAATATTATTCCCTCAGCAGGGCAAGAAAGGAAGGAGCTAGGGTCTTAATCCCCTGGAAGTGATTCTCCATGTTTTCCTGTCAGTCTTTCAACTGTCCCCTTTCTTTAACCATTGTAGATTCTCTTTTGTCTGTCATATTCATCCCTGAGGCTGACTGGGTGCTGGAGTCTGTGAGTGGGGATGTCCAGTCACTGCAGACTTCAGGCTGAGATGAGGGGAGCTGGTCTTCACACCAGGGACCAGCAAACATGAGGAGGGATCTCACTGGTAATCCACTAGCTTCCTTGTTCTTCCAATGTCATTCTTTCCAGGTCTGTAGAATTCTCTGCTGACTGCACAAGCACAGGGATGCATAAGAACACTTGACCTGTGATTGTTTCCTGGCTACCAGAGCAATGGGTTGGCTTGAACAGTGGGAATTTATTTACTCATTTTAATTTAAGGAGAAACCCACAATCAATGTGTCATCAATGTGATGCTTTCTCCCAGAAACTGAGTCATTCTGGAGCTGGCAGCCAGGGATCCTTGGTCCTTGGCTTTTCTGTCACATGGTAATGCAAATGGAAGCCCCTGCTGGCTTCTCCTCTCTCTTCCAGTTTCTGTTGACTTTCACCTTTTGCTCCTCCTCCTGGCTTTCTCTTTCTCTGTGACCTTCCCTATAAGACCTTCAGTAATAGGATTAAGGCCCATCCTGATTCAGCTGGGCCACACATTAACTGATGTAACCTCATCACTAGACCTACATGATGGATTACGTAAGAACATATTTTTCTGGGGTACATAGCTCCAAACCACCACAGCCAGTTACCCCACTTTTCCCTCACATAGTCCCCTCCCCTGTTCCCAAGCTCTATCTCAGATGCCCATTGGTCATGGACCTTCCACATGTTTCCTGAGCCTGCAGAAGTGTGGACATCTCATACCTGCTTGTCACCTCACTCCTGATTGTACACACCTGTCTATTCTGGGATCATGGCTTTGTACTTCTCTTTCTCATGGAGGCAGGAGGTATAATACATTCTTCTATGTTTGAGCCAAGTATGGTCATATTACAACTTTTGATGCATTTCTTTTACTTGAGAGGGCCTTTATTTTAAGGGAAGAGGAACAGAGGGAAGGAAATGGCCACAAAACTTCATTTTATTGGAGCATCCTGCACAGCTGGTCACTAGAGTTAAGTGTTCACTCCATGGACATGAATGCTGGACAGGGAGGATGGAGGGGCTACAGGTCTGGCCAGGCAGATGTAATATTTGTGTCTGAGATCAGGGCAGAAAAGATCCTAGAATCTCAACTAGCTCATATCCTAAATTTCTGTCCACTCAAACCTTTTCAAGCCCATGGCAACTTGGCTTTAGGAATGAAAGATACTCTGAAATTCCTTTCATTAGAGAGAAAGTCGAGAGGTCATACCTTACACCTATGTGCAACTAGGTAAAACCTAAGCTGCAAGTGTAAAAGGAAAAGGTAAATCACAGGTCACAGGTAAAATGAGAAGAGCAAAGTGCAGGTGTTCTAGCCATGTGAAGAAGCAGCCACAAAGGAGATGATGTGGTGTGTGGTGTCCTAAACCACACATTTATTATGGCTGATGAGAATGGTGGGGTGAGGAATCTGGTGTTTAGTTCCTGGGACCAGGACAGGCATGAAAACTGGAATTTTCCCTAATCACATCTGTGACAAAGCTAAATTTGATGTTAGCAAAATCAGAATTTGTTTTGGTCTCTTGAAGCAAAGACACAGAAGAAAAGCAGTGGAAATTTCTGGTGTGACTGAACCTTTCTCAGAGATGCTGAGGCCATGGGAGAGGGTGAGGCTGCTTCCCATGGCCATGCACCACCCGCATCCATGCTGTAGCCTGCCTCTCTGCCTTCAGGTCCTGGTCAGGTCTGAAGCGTCTGTGCTCCTTCCTCCTAGGATGGGTTGTACAGTTTCTTTGTGTTCAGGATTCACAGACTTGACCTGGGTGAATTCCTGGAGCATGTATCTGGAAGAGGGTCCAGGCCCCAGCAGTGGACCAGCAGATGTGCAGGTGGGTGGCTACCTGGTGACACAGGCCCCACTGGAGCCTCTGGATTTCATCCTCACCTGAGGTAATCCCTTCAGAGCCCTGGGCCTGTGATGACTCTACAGGCTGCAGAGTTGGGGAGTGAGGGCCTGAGGAACCAGTGCCTGATCCACAGACTGGGCACATCATCCCATTCTTTATGATTTTCAGAAATTATAAAGTCCTCCCAGTTGCTTCTACATAAAAAGAGGGAATTTCTACCTCAAAGAGCTCTCTCTAAATTCAGAGGAGACAGGGGCACCCCATCCTCTGGCTTTGTTTCTGAGGTATCTCACTGGGCCCAAGCTCAAGTGTCTTCTCTTCCCTGTGATCACCCTGAGTCTCTGAAGCCTCTTTTTGGTATTTTCTTTGCCACAAATTGCTCCAAGAGTTTCTAAGGAGCATGACATCCTTATTTTACATTTCAAATTGTAGTTTGAGAGGGCTCAGGAGTGTCTTGCACATTCCAGTTGCTAGTTTGCTGTTGGTACTATAGAATATGGAGAGGAGATAACCAAAGACATCAGGGCCATGGATCATGGCAGGGGACAGGAGAGAAAAAGGAGAGGGGCACTGAGGGCTGAGAGTGTCAAGGTGGTTTGGTGGGGGACCTGGTCCCATCTCTCATCATACAATTGACACCCCATCATGTGGTCACATGGGTCTCCCTAATATGGAGCCAAAGGCCCTGATGATTGGGCAGTGTCCAAGGAGGGCAGAATGACTGAGCATGAGAGAGAGAGAGAGTGGCCCCCAAATCACAAGCTATTGAGAAAAGCAACAGCATCGTGAGACAAGCAGGACCATGTGGCCTGTGCTCACCCTCACCTTTGTCCCCATGAGCCTCTCTGGGCCCCATGCCCCCAGGGACCTTTTCACATGTACTCTGCACCCTACCCCTGTGGCTATTCCATCCCTTCTCTCACTCTTCAGAATCTAATGTTTCCTGCCCCTCTTACTCTGACCTGATGACCTAGTTACTTTCTGTTTAAAAGCAGCTTCATTGGGCCATAATTGACATACTGTAAAGTGTACAGGTTTAGATGCTACAATTGTTAGTTTGATGTGTTGACACATGTACCCTTGTATGAAGCCAAGACTAATGTAATGAACACACCCACCCCCAGGGTTCCCACCTGCTTGTTTGTCTCCTTCCTTTCCTGTCCCCATCTCCAGGGATCACTGATGGGCTTTCTCTCATTATGGATTTGCTTGCATTTTCTTGAATTTCATGTGGATACAATCACCCAACATTATTCTTTCTTTGTCCTCTCCCCCCTCCCACCTTGGTCTGCCTTCTTTAACTTAGCATAATTACTTGGAGATCCATTCATGGGGCATGTATCCACAGTTCAGTCCTCTTTATTGCTGAGTAGGATTCCACAGTGTGAATAGGCATATTTGCTTCATGCTCTTACCTGTTGGTGGGTATCTGTGTTGGCTCCAGCTTTGGGCCTTTGCAGATGATGATGCTGTGACCTTCAGGGATGCATTAGAGTTAGCAGCATGTTTGCTTTCCATTCTTTCAGGTAAAAGCCAGGAGTGGAATTGGGGGTCATGTGGCAGTCACTGGGCCTGGCCATGTGGCTGTACCTGTTTCCTCCATTCCCTCCCAACAAGCCACTCTGAGTTGGTCCTCATGATCTCTTCTCTCCTGTCATGCCCCAGACAGGCTCCAACCTTGAGACCACCACTTCCTTCCATTTTGGTACACAGGACCCTTCTCCAGGAGGTCCCTTCCCACAACCTGTTTAAAATTTCTCTGTGCACCTCCCACATGTCAGGTCACCCCCTGCTCTGAGCTCAGCACCTCTGACATCCTGTTTGTCATGATCACCCTTCCACCAGCACCTTTCAGGGCACATAACTTTGTTCCTGTTCAATACCAATCATCCTGATGCTTACTGATATGTAGGAAGCACTCACTGGTGTTTTTCTAGGGTTCCTTTTCCAGCCCTCCAGACCTGATATATGCCACACTCTCCTTTCCTAGCCCATGTCTGCTGAGGAGGTGAGCCAACACCTGTCCTCTGGTCAGCTGAGACATTCCTATGGGCTCCATTTGTTTTCCTCCTACCAACTCTGTCCACTGAAGAGGGTGGTAGAGGGGCTTCACTAATATCTTTGGGCTGAATGACCTGAGAAAAGATGAACTAGGTGGAGGAGAGGACCAAGAGACAGGAGCAAGGAGAGGAAGTGGGAGTCACATGCCACAGGGAAGTCACTCCTGAGCCCAGGGCTCCAGAGGTGGCTGGGGTCCATCCAGGGTCAGGAGATTGGCAGGGAGGTTCCTGAAGTGTGGCTGTGCAGTGTGACAATGTGTTTGGTTCCCAGGAGCAGTGGCCTAATGATCAGGCCTCCAATGATGACTCCTGGGGATCACAGATGCTCTTTGAGTTTTCAGGGGGCTTCTGGGATAAGTTTTCACTCATCACTGGGCAGCACCCCAGGGGGAATGGAAGGCATTGTCTGGCTGGTCACAATGAAGCATTACAGAGCTTTATCTCAAATTAAAGAAGGGGGTCCCCAGAGTTCCCTGGGGCAGACAGGCCCTCTGAGTCACTCTGAGGGTATTTTTAGCCCACTGCCATGTTTGAATAATTTATTTAGCTACTCCATATAGTGGGAAAACATTTGCAAAATGTTCACAAGATCAGAAGTCCATGGAGGTCTGTTCCTACTCAGGCAGCAATAGCTCAGAACTCCAGCTCTGCAGACAAGTTCTGTGTGGTTCAGGCCTTTCTACAGAGAGTAGGATGTTGTGCAGCTTGCACCTTCCTCCTGTCCCATGGCACAGCATACAGCTGCCTATCCAGCCACCTTGGGGAGTGGGCCATTGGCCATATCTTGCCATTGCTGTGTTCACAGGGGCTTTTCCCTGAAGTCCTGAGAAACGTCCTGGTTGGGGATGAGCCACATAGGGTGGGATATGGTGGGTTTTCAGTTCATGTTGTAATTCATTGTGTTTGCAAAACAACATTCTATTCATTTAAATTAACGTTTAATGTTTTGAACTTTCTTTAATCGACTTAACTTTATTTCCTGGACATCTCTTCAGGTCAAGGTTTAGAGAATAAGGCTGACCTTTAATCCCTGACTGGAATTTCCTGATGTGGGTGTGTGTTAATGGAGGTATCTGCCCTACAGATGGAGGCTTGAGAGTAAGTTATTGACCTGATGCCCTAGCATTCCCTTAATATGTATTTGTGTAATTCCCTGAAAGAAGGAATTCTACATAACATTTTAGCACTTGTATCAGGAAATCAACAATGAAACATTATGGCCATCTAATAATCAGACCCCATTAAAGTTTAATCAGTTGTTCCAATGTTGTCCCCTGATAGTGATAGGAGCCAGTCCACTCTCACATATTGTCTTTAGTTGACATGTTCTAATGACCTTCAGGCTGGAACAGTTCCACAGTCTTTCATGACTTTCATGAGCCTGACACTTTTGAATATTGCAGGTTAGTTTTTCTGTCTGTGCCTTATGTTTCCAGTTGTGCATCCATGGGAGGAATATCACAGAAGTGATGCAGAGTCCTCCTGGCATCCTGGCAGGTGGCTTCTGATTTTGGTCATCTTGTTACTCATAGTGTTCATCAAATTACCTGATGAGCATGGTCCACAGGCTTCTCCACTATAAAGTTACTCTTTTCCTCTTTGTACAAGTATTTTGGGGCCAGGAATGCTTTGTAACTATGTAAATACCCTATTTCTCATCAAACTGTATGTATATATTTATGTATGTATATTTGTTT
>JAQZBX010055930.1:0-18299 GCA_029593785.1 Cabassous unicinctus | reverse complement strand
TCCTCTGTTCTTTGCCTTGCCTTTTACATTCAATTCCCCACCCACCAGGGGGTGGGGCTCAACGCCCTACTGACTGACATGGCCCAGTAAACGCCCTAATCATAATTCAATCATGCCCAGATTAACAGATCAGATTACAGGCATGATCCAATTATATTTTTGGAATTCATAATTACATCAAATTCCCCAACGGTTACAGGTAGGGATAAGCAAACTATGACCCACACTTACATTTTTAAAGAGCTATAATATATGTATGACAGAGATTGTATGTGGCTCACAAAGCCTGAAGCATTTACTATCTGGCCCTTTACAGAATGTTTGTCAACCCCTGCTTTACATTTTAGTAACACAGATAGAACACACATACATACACACAAATAAAAATAAAACATTCTAGGAATGATAATTTTATTGTTGCTTCCATGTATTAGACATTGACTAAACACTTAATATCAATTATTTCATTTAATTCTCACAATAAAGTCATGAGAAAGGTCCTATTATTATCACCATTTTGCAGATATTAGAGAGGGCAAATAACTTGCCCACAGTCATACAAGTGGTGAAGCTAGAACTTAAACCCCAGCTGCATGATGCCAGAGTTCATTCCCTGTACTGTTAGAGAGTCCAAGAAAAAACTATATGGTCAGAGAGACTTCTTAGATGAAATGACCTTTAACTGCGACCTAAAGAATGTGTAGCTCCTTGGCAGGTGAAAGGCAGAAGAGGGAAGGGCATTTGAGATGGAGGGAATAATATGAGCAAAGGTACAGAGGCAGAAGGACCCAGGGGACTTTCAGGTCTATAGAATATGTGACCGGACCCCAGCATTAGAGGGTGTGTGGGTGGGGAAAGAGAGATAAGACTGGAAGGATATGGGGTCTGATTTTGGAGAACCACAAATGCCAAGCCAAGGACTTGACATTTTATTCTGTAGTTAATCAGGAAAACGTGAATGTTTTTTAGCAAAAGAGTAATAAGATAGATCACAGCCATACTGCAAGAAAATTAATCTTTTCAGTTGGGAGAAAAAGAGAGGAATGTTTCATGACAACAGCTTCTAGTATTTCTTCCAAAAGATGCCACATCCATTAATGTTGCCATTATTAGAAGCGACACCAAGATTGTATTGAGGTTTGGTATACAATCAGTAAAAACAGCATTCTAACACTAGATTAATAATAATGTTACAGAAGATCGCATCACTGCGATATATTACTAAAATGATTTTAGCATATATTTCTTGAGTGTTAAATGTCTCCAAAATGAGGAAGAATACTTATTTGCAACCCACAGATATTAGGTGGGGGTAAAAATGTTCGATTACAGATATTGTATCTCTTATCTATCCTTACCCATGAAAAGGAAATGAGTATCTTTACTTTTGATTTTGGTATCTCCTCTTTGACATCATTCCACCATTTAGTTCCAGAGAAAGTTGGAAACCTGGAGGCAAACAGCAATGGTTGGGCGAAGTCCCTTGCAGTGAGCTGGTCGCCCCCTGCAGGAGACTGGGAGCAGTATCGTATTGTGCTCTTCAATGATTCTTTGGTGCTGCTCAACATCACCGTGGGGAAGGAGGAAACACACTATGTCATGAATGACATAGGGCTCGTACCGGGAAGACAGTATGAGGTAGAGGTCTCTGTTGAGAGTGGAAACTTGAAGAATTCTGAGCGCTGCCAAGGCAGGACAGGTAAGCAAATATCAAGGTGGTAATGACTGATAGGACTTAATTTGTTCCCACTCCCAAGTAACCTAGGTAATGTCAATGCCATACGCCAGTGTTCCCTGAACTTGAGATATTATAGACAAGCAGAATTTTCTCCCCAAATTTCAGACTGACATAAAGTTGCTAAGATCTACTTTTATCAATAAACACCATATAAAAGAAAGATATTTTAAAGACCAAAAGAGGAAGAAGGATACAATCTGAGCATAAAGGCCAATCCTTCCCCCCAAAGAATAGAATCACAGCTGGTTGTTATTGTTGGGGAACCACTGCCTTGATTTGATATTGACTAATGTGGGAATTTCAGGTACCAGGGAATAGCAGAGGGTTGTCTTTGGATTACAGGGCAGAGGCAAATGAGGATACTAAGACATGGGTCTTGGTATTCTTGTGGTCACCACTATACAGTAATCCTGTGGGTAAATTACAACCTCTTGAAGCTTGTTTTCTTCAACTTTCAAATAAGAAATTTGACCTTTTAAGTTAAAAAATTCTATGAAAATTTCTGTGACATTCAAGTACCTTCTTGCCTGAACATAAGGACATAACTCCATTGACTCAGTGTTCTTCTTTGAAGAATGTCAAAGAAAATGATCAAGACACCTCCCTAAGTTTGCCAACTGTGTCTTCCAATAATCCCTTCATTTTCCAAGTATTAATATCACTATGATGATCAAAGATTTTTGTAAACTTAAACAGAACAGTTTTAGTATTTCACAGAAGCATCTATATCCTCTCTAATGTTTTATCACTTCCCTCTAGTAACTAGAAAATATAAGGTGAAAGAACAGTAGGAGGCCTCAGCATGTTGGCATAGTTCTCAAGAGAACTTTTCTTAAACTGCACCTCTAGGTGAATAAGGTAACTTGAAATAGACCTTAGTGTAAACAGTCCAATTCATTTCACTGAAGAAGACAGATGTAGATTTAGAGACTCAATTAGAATGGAATTATAGAAAATTTCTTTGATACAAAAATTACAATGAAATTTTACATATTGATTCTTCCATAATTTGGTTTCCCTGTTGTTTCGTGAAACCAACACTTTGCCCTTAACAATTTCTCCTAGACTAGAAATTGTAATGATAAAACCTTTAAAAGAAATGGAAGCAATTTTGGCTTTGGATATAGGGAGTCCTTAACCAGATGCTATTATTAATTGTGAACCATCCCTCCCTTTTGTGAACCCATCAGTGTCCCTTCCTCAGAAATGGACGGATGAAAGCATTTGTTTATTCCAAGCTATGGGGATAACAAATACTGCCAACTCCTAAATACTCAAACACAGACTTTTCTCTGTGTTTTGGTTGATAAGATTGGATTAAATATTTTTGTATCATAAGATTCATATGAAGATATAAACATTAATAAAGTAATATGTGGTAAAAAGGTAACCGTTCCTTCTTACAAAGTGTTTTCCAATAGTGTTCTTATAAATCCTTATCTCTGGTTCTATTACATGAACAAAACTTTTAGTGATTAGCTATTTTTTTAAATGCTCATAAGCATTCCAAAAAGAAATGCTGAATTAGAAGACCCCTGTGGATGGAATAGAACAGCTCACTAAAGAATACCCCATCAATGAATGAGTCAATCAATGATTGAAGTCTCCATTGCTTTTTCCTCAGTCCCCCTGGCTGTCCTCCAGCTTCGTGTCAAACATGCCAATGAAACCTCACTGGGTATCATGTGGCAAACCCCCGCAGGAGAATGGGAAAAATACATCATTTCCCTAGCCGACAGGGACCTCTTACTCATCCACAAGTCGCTCTCCAGAGATGCCAAAGAATTCACTTTTACTGACTTGGTGCCTGGACGAAAATATATGGCCACTGTCACCAGTATTAGTGGAGACTTAAAAAATTCATCTTCAGTAAAAGGAAGAACAGGTAATATTCTTTATAAATTTTAGATTTTAAATGTATCCTGTTTGCTGCATTGTTTAACATCCAACCAATTTACAAATGCTCATTAAGTGTCTATTATGCAGTGGCATTGTTTGTATAGTGTTTTGTTTTCTATTTCACTGATTTCAACTACCTTTATTAGTTCCTTCTTTTTATTTTTTGGGGGGTTAATTTTGCTAAAATGGAAACAGTGTGCAGAACAACCCTTTCGAGGAGTTTTGCTGCATAGGAGAGTAGGAAAATACGGCAGTTTCTGGCAGAGGAAATGAGGTTTAAAGGAGGACTATATTCTAAGGATGGGTAAAATAACAGCAGATTTTATGCTGGTGGGAATGATCTAGGAGAAAGGGGAATGGCGATTATGTAAGAGAGAGGGAAGAATTGCTGCAGATACTGTAAAAGTGGGAGAGAGGTATTGGGATCTAGAGCCCAAGTGAATGAATTGGCCTTAGAAAGGAGCTCAGATAGTTCAACTTTAGCATCAGCTGGAAAGGAGAGAGCATATTGGGTGCAGGTGCCAGTAGGTGGATAGAGGTAATGGTGGCAGTTATCTTCTGATTGATTTCATTTTCTCATTGAAATAAGAAGCTACTATTTTTGTGCTGTATTTTATTCCTATCTCCTTTTATAACCCCATAAAACAATATTATTTTTGTTTTATATAGCCAATGTTTCCTTTTAGATTTACCCACTGTTTTACCAATTTTTTTTTCTTATCTTTCCTTCCTGCATGTCAGAACTTCCATCTGGGATCACATTCCTTCATCTTGGAGAACATTCTTCAAATGTCTTTATTTGAGAGTTTTATGGACACTTTTTTTTTTTCTAAGTATGTCTTTATATAGCTCTCAGTCTTGAATAATATTTTCCATGGGTTAAAATTCTATGTTGAAAGTTATTATTTTCTCTCAGTCCATAAAAGATATTATTCTAATCTTTTTAGCAATTATTTTTGCTGTTGAAAAGTCAGCTGTCAGTCTAATTTTTCTCTATAGATAATTTGTCTGTTTACTATGGCTGATTTTCTTTTGGTGTTCTGTTGTTTCACAATAACAATCTAGGTATGGACTTATTTTTTATTATCCTGATTGAGACTCATTGGGATTTCTGTACTTGTGGACCAGTATCTTTCATTGATCCTGGAAATTCTCAGCCATTAACTCTCCAATATTGCCTCTTCTCCATTCCCTTTCTCCTCTTCTTTTCTGCATCTTTTAATCTCATTTTCATGTTTTCTATGTATTTGTTCTCTTGGTTATAGTCTGGATAATATCCTTGGGTCTTTGTTTCAATTCATTAATTCTCTCTTCAGCTTTATCTAATCTATTGTTCAATCCATCCATTGAGTTTTACATTTTAATTGTTATTTCTCTGCTTTTAAATTTTCTTTTTGTTTTTTTTTTTCAAATCCCTTTTATACTCTCTTGCTCTCTAGTCATGTTTTCAGTCTCCTCCTTTATTGCTATAAACATATTAAAATATTTATTTCACAGTCTATGTTTGATCATTATAATATCTGAAATCTTCAGGAGTCCAATTTTGTTGTCCACTGATTTTGCTGCATTTTTCTTATGGTGTCTTATTTCCTTTAAATGTTCATAAATTTTACTGTAAGTTCACATTCCTTTTATTTTACTCTGTGGGAATTCTTTGAGTTTGTCTGAAGGTAATTTCCAAAAAGGATTTTCTTCTCATTTGGTTCTGTCAAGTGCACAGGACTACTATCAACCAGAACTACTTTAATCTAAATTCTCAATGTGAGATTTTTTGACCACTCAAGTTTTATGAATTTAGGCTCCAAACTCACTGAAGCTATCTTGAGGTTATGAATTCTTGGAGGAAATTCTTTTCTTCTCTCAGTGCAAAGAAGGCTGGGGTGGGGTGGGGAGAGAAGGGGAAATTTTATTCACTTACACTTAGGAGGTAGATTTTCAGGATCCTGTGTAATGAAAGGTCACCTATGAGACTTTTTAGCCTGGGAAAGTCTACGTTTTGCCTTCTATCTCCTACATCCTTCAAAGCTGTAATATTAAATCTTAAATTTATGTTTGAAAGATACCCGAAAGATGAAAGTTAGCTTCAGTGATCCACTGACTTCTCTATCACTTGTGTTTGGCCTCTGAGAATTCCTGACATTCTTGGCAATTTATTGATACATTTACATTTATATATTTTATCCAACATGGGTAGTTGTGTTTATTGGGAAGATTTTCATGATATTCAGCCTATCACACTGCTAGAAATGAAAATCCAAGGTATTGTTTTTAGATTTAAAGATCTTTTTCATCATTATCACCATCCAAAGTTAAGTGTATGCTTAACTTTGTAAGAAACTGCCAAACTTTTCCAAAATGGTTGTACAATTTTCATTCCCACCAGCAATGATGAGATTTCCAGTTCTTCCACATATTCGGTAGCACTTGGCATTGTCTCTTTTTTTTTTTTCTTTTCCTTAAAACTTTTAACCATTCTATTAGCTGTAGAGTGATATCTCATTGTGGTTTTAATTTGCCTTTCTCTAATGACTAATGATGTTGAACATCTTTTTCATATGCTTATTTACCATCCATGTATCTTCTTTGGTGAAGTTTCTGTCTGTTTTAGTTTCCTAGGCTGCTTAAGCAAATAACATAAATTGGGTTGGGTTAAAAAAAAAATGGGAATTTTTGAGGCTAAAAGAAAGTCCAAATCGTGGCATCATCAAAGCAATGCTTTCTCCCTGAAGATGGTGGCATTCTGGGGCTGACTGTTGGTGATTCTTGATCCTTAGTTTGTCACAAGGCAAGGCACATGGTGGCATCTCCAGGTCTCTCCCTTCTCTTCTGGGTTTCTCTGATTTCCACTTCTGGCTGCTTCCTCTCTGGCTTTCTCACTCGCTGTCTGGATTTCATTCTGCTCGTAAAGGACTCCAGAAATAGGATTAAGACATCCTTATTGAAGTGAGTCACACCCTAACTGAAGTACCACATCAAAAGGTCTTACTTACAATGGGTTCACATCCATAAGAATGGATTAAATTTTTCTGGGGTACATATAGCTTCAAACCATCGCATTACAAATCTTTTGCCCATTTTTCTCCACTGGGTTTTTTGTTTTATTATTGAATTTTGAGAGTTCTTTATTATAGATACAAATTCTTTATCAGAAATATGTGTTGAAAATATTTTCTCCTATTCTGTTGCTTATATTTTCATTCTTTTATTAATGTATTTTTCAGAATAGAAATTTTAATTTTGATGTCTAATTTATCAATTTTTAAAAAATGATTATGCTTTTGATGTCATATCTAAGAAATTGTTGCTGAATGCAAGGCCATAAAGATTTTGTACTTGCTGTTTTATAGTTTTGGGTTTTAAATTTAAGTCTATGATCCATTGAGTTAATTTTTATACATAGTGCAAGATTGTTTTATTTTGCTTTGCTTTGGATTGCTTTGCATATAGACATCCAACAAATCTAGCTCCATTTGTTGAAAAGACAATTTTTTCTCCATTAAATTATCTTTCACCTCTCTAAAATATCAATTGACCATATATGTGTTAGTCTATTTCTGGACACTCAATTTTGTTCCATTGACCTATATGTCTGTCCTTTTGCCCATATCACAATGTCTTGATTGCTATAGCGTCATAATAAGTCTAGAAATCAGGTGGTATATGTCCTCCAACTTTATTCTTTTTCAAATTGTTTTGGTCATTTTAGTTTCTTTTTTTTTTTTTCCATTGATTTTTAGAATCAGCTTATCTATTTCCAGAAAAAAAAAATTCCCTGGAATTTTGGTTGGAAATCCATTGAATCTATAAACTAGGGAACTGACATCTTAACATTACTGAGTATTCCAATCTAAATATATAGTGTTTTTTAATGAATACGTTTGTATCTTAATCCAAACATCAATGAACTCTGAAAAGGGGCATGCCAAGGTTCCAATCTCTAGCAGTGTGATCTAGGCTAAGTTACTTATATTTTGTGATCTTCAGTTTCCTTATCAATGAAAAGAAAATAAAAAATTAACTTCATTGAGTTTTGAATGCGTATTAATTTATGTAACACCTTTAAAGCATAGAACCCATAAATAGCACATAGTAGATACTCAGTAGTGTTGAAAATACCAGCCTTTCATTATTTAAAATTTTAAATCAAAACCATTTAATAGACATGCATCTTCTCCTCCAGGATCTGAGGTAATTTTGATTTCTAATATAAGCAGCTTTTCAGAGTGGAAGAGTCTCCATAGGGGCTGCAGTTCTCCATATGCCTCAGGAAATACAGCTTAGAGTCCATATATATATATATATATATAAAATTTTCAAATCTGTCACCATTTTTTACTCACTTTTTTTATACTTCCTTAGCGTGACTAAGTGTCATTTGTTTTGCCTTCTCTCTGTCTGCTGTGTTCCAGTGCCTGCCCAAGTGACTGGCTTGCATGTGGCCAACCAAGGGACGACCAGCAGTCTGTTTACGAACTGGACCCAGGCTCTGGGAGATGCAGAGTTCTACCAAGTCTTACTGATCCATGAAAACGTGGTGATCAAAAATGAAAGTGTCTCCAGTGAGATCAGCAGATACAGCTTCTACTCCCTCAAATCAGGCAGCCTGTACTCTGTGGTGGTAACAACAGTGAGTGGAGGAATCTCTTCCCGACAAGTGTTGGCAGAGGGAAGGACAGGTAAGAAGTAGAGACAGTTGTGTCCATGGCCTATGGAGATCCAAGTACAGGGAACTCTAAAACAGAGTAGATTCTAGAATTTTTAAAACATTTCAAAATTAGATCCCAATCTGACCTTCCTAAAAACCAAGCTTCAGTACCATACAGATGGCACCTGTAGCTCTCCCAGGAAAGGTAGTTGGGGGAAAATGCATTCTACGTTTTCATAAATCTCCAATAAAAGTATCAGAAGTTGTAGGAAAACTTTTATGATAGCATGATAGTCACTTGATGCCTAAGTATATCCCCTCATTCAGTTGATTTCCTTTGAAACATATCCATACCAGTTAAGGTAAACATAATGAATTTTAAAGAACTTTTCAAAGAAAGTGTCTTCCACTCTCTTTTATATTCTTGATTTCAAAACATAGTAAGGAAATTACCTCCAGTTTATACAGTCAAAATTCCCAAATTACGTATTGTATTAGTCAGGGTTCTCTCAGGAAACAGAATCAACGGGAGATATCTGTCAATAATATGAGATTTTAATAAGAGTCTCTCACGCGACCGTGGGGATGCACAAGTCCAGATTGGGCAGGTAGGCTGCAAGCCAGGGGCTCCGATGAAAGTCCGATGAAAGGTCCTTGATGAGTTTCTGGGAGAAGTTGACTGTTCAAAGATGAGCTGGGAAATTCTCTCTGAATGTTGAAATCACTTCCCCTTTTAAGGCATTCAACTGATTGGATAAAAGGGTCACCCATTGATGGTGCAATCTCCCTGATTGATGCAGATGTAATCAACTATCCATGCAGTAAACTCATTGGTGATCGAAGTCCATAAATGCTCTTGTATTACAAGTAGCCCAGTGCTTGCTGGACCTAACACCTAGACACAATTACCTGGCCAAGTTGACACATTAGCCTAACCATCACACATATATTTTCATAAGCAACATTAAAGTGCTTAACACTGCAAACTACCTAAATAAGTTTCTTTGACCTTAAAGCTCCAGTCAAATAGAGCAGAAAATCAAGTAATCAAATAAGTGTCATTACTGTTATGTTTGTTAGGCAGAGGAGTGGCATCAAAATATATATATATAATTTTCTAAACAACATCAAGAAACAACATTAACAATATGAAATTTATGTTTCAATTTCCTAGAGAGAAAATATTAGTAAATAGAAGCTTTGGTATTTATTAGTGAACTCAGAATCAGGTCAATCAGTAACCTCACCTGCTTAATTTATATGATATGAGTTAGATTCCAGGCTCTTCCTTCTGCATATCCAGCACTCATATTCTGAGTATCAGTGACAGGTATCATAGATATGTTCCTTTTCTAAAATCATGAATCTCACCTACTTAATGAACCAAAGAACCATTAACTTCATTAACTCTACCAGAAGAGCTACTAAGGTCGTTGAAAAAATGTTTCATAGTCTCCATGAAAATTGACAGATGTATGCTCACTGCCCTCATTCTGTTTCCTTTGAATTGCAGTTGATGCTGTCTTCTGCATCCTTTCTCCCTAATACCTTCTCTTTTCTTATCAATAGCTTTTGACACCATCCATAGATGTAGATTAGAAATTGGGGGGACAATGAAAAGCTTAGCTTAGGAATCTGGAGGCCTGGATTCTGGTCCTAGAGCTGCCATTAATTTATTTCTCTAAACCTCTGTTTTCTAATGAATCCATATTAATTTACCACCCCACCCCAAGTATCAAATTGGGGAAGGAGAAATAATCAAGAAGGAAGTTGAGGAGAGAAGTTGAGACAAACCTTGCATCCATTTCCCATTGAGTTGCATTTGTATTAGTCAGGTTAGAGGTAGACTGACTTATTTCCTGCATAGACAACTGTACGATGTGGGTGTTCCTGACTAGACAACTTTCTTGGTTGGTACTTCTCCAAGCAGCAATTCAGGGATCCAAGCTCCTACCGTCTGTGGCTCTTCCTTCCTCTAAGTCTTCAGAGCTTTCTCCATTCTTCCAGAGAATAGAAGGAGCTGGGGGAGATAGATTACCAAACCTGGAAGTAGACACATACCTTCCGTTCATGTTCCATTGACCGGAACTCAGTTACATGACCACACCTAAGTGCAGGGAAGGCTGGGAAAAGTGGTCCAGCCATGTGTCCAAGAGGAAAGGGAAATGATTTGGGGAACTAGTCAGACTCTGCCCCACAGGTTTGTGCAACTTATTGTGATATACTAAAATAGATTAATCTCTGATATCACTTGAAATAAGCAGGCAGTCGGCCAGATAGAAGTTGCAATTTTTGTACCTATATTTAATTGTAACAGAGGTAGCAGTATTTGACCTATATTATATGATAGAAGTATACAAAAATGAACAAGAAATTCTTTGAAGAATGATCATAAAATTTGTGGGAGAGGGAAAATATGAATAAACATAAGCATGAGTTACTCTATGTGAATACGTTAAATGTGAACACAGAAAAAATGGTTCACTACTATTAGAAGCACAATAGCTACAGATTTTAAAAAGTGCCTAGATCAGTAAATTTTGAATGCAGTAGACTGTGACAAATTCATTAGCCAAGGCCTTGGTAATCATTCCCATCTACTCAGATTGCTGAAATATTGGTTAATGCTGAAATAATTTTTGAAAAGTTTTCTCATTTATTTATATTTCTATAGAGTTGAAATACATAAATAAATTCTCCCAGCCTAGATAAAATGGCAGAATATTTAAAAGTAAAGGTATTAAATATAATTAGCAAATCTAATTCCAATATGAAAAAATTGCTAATTCTAAAGGAAAAACAAACAAATTTTATGTCTATTCTTTATTAAACATGTGAATCATACTTTTGGCAAAACATTTGATAACTGTCTTCTAATAAAATGTTAGTAGTTGCAAATATTTCTAGCAATTTTGAAAACAAGCATAATCCTTTTGAGAAGAACCAAGAGACAAATGGAAGGTTGGATAGATGGAATGAAAGAAGGAAGGAAAATACCAATACATAAATATTATGGCTAAATGTTCAACTTCCTATGTAGGAAACATCCATATATGTGGAACAGCACTGTCAGAGTTGTTCTATAAGATGCTGTTTAATTTTTGGTGATGGATACATGCTTGTAAGTTTAAAGAAGACCTTGCAGCTTAAATTACACAGTGAGAGCATGTTAAATTAAAAGGGTTCTCAGAGGCCATCCAGCTAAATGCCTTCCATTATATGTGATGTGCAGATATTAACAATTGTATGAAAATATTTAATTGAAGATAATCAACTAATGATGAAAACAGTAATGCAATTTTTCTATACCTTAGGATTTTATTTTGATATTCACTAATGGCAACGCTACTTACCAGGTACTTATCTCTGACATACAGTACAACTGTTACTCAATTTGCAGGCTATATGTCTAGCCAGGGAACTTCCTGAAGGCATCCATGTCCTATCCTTTTTTGTAACCCTGGCAGATAGTAAGTTTTCAGTAAATGTTTGTGACACTAAACACCAACTGAAACAAGCAAATGATTAGAGTTGTCATCAGAAAGGCTATTATTGCCACAATAGCTGACTGCCCACAGTTGGTCCAAGTTCCAGACTTCTGGCTTCCAGAATAGGTTTTTAGGTTTATTTCTTGCCACTAGAGGGCAGGAAATGCTTTGCAAAGAGAAAACACAAACCTTATAGTTGTGTTTATTAGGTGCCCCAGAGATTTAAAAAAAAAAAAAAAAGTAATAAGCACATGAACAGCAAAGTTATATCAAAGTCTAAGGTTTTTAGAAAAGCTATTATATTATTCACCTTTTCCTTCAAACAACTTTGCTTGATAAGCTTGATCTGAGTTGATTCATTTTGATTGTTGTAATGTTGGTTGGTTCCCTTTCCAACAGGAAACTTCTAACACAGTCATATAAAAATGCCTCTAATTAAAATACTTTACAAACAGCAACCCCCTAAAAATGCAGTAGTGGCATCGTTGCATTGCGGCAGCCTAATAACTGCCCAAAGGGCCTTCTTGCATTTTAATTTCGGTTAGCCTTCTGATGTAAGAACACTCAGTTTCCAGAAGCTAACATGAAGTGCTAACCTTCCTTGACCTCTTATGTAATCAGATTAGATCTCCCAAGTCCACACCGTTTTTGCTGACCAAGACAGATGGCTCCAACTTCTGACTGTGCTTTCCTTTTTTCATTTATTTTTGTCTCTTTCAAATCACAGCCCCTTCCAGCGTGAGTGGAGTAACAGTGAACAATTCCGGCCGCAATGACTACCTCAGCATTTCCTGGCTGCCAGCGCCTGGAGATGTGGATAACTACGTGGTGACACTCTCTCATGACAAGGCGGTTCAGTCCCTCGTTATTGCAAAGTCAGTTAGCGAATGCTCCTTCAGCTCCCTCACTCCTGGCCGCCTCTACAATGTGACCATCACTACAAAGAGTGGCAAATATGAAAATCATTCCTTCAGCCAGGAGCGGACAAGTAAGGATGTATAGAGGTACAGGGGTCCCTAAGAATCCAGCTAGCCATGCGGCCCTGGCCATCAGAGATCCGTAAAAATCCTACGATGATAGAACTAAAGGCTACTGAGATCACAGAATCATTGTGGAGTCTTCACACTTTAACTATGAGAAATCTGATAAAAAGTAAAAAGCCATGGACCCTTTCTGCAGAGATATGCACATACCTTCCCTACCCCTAACAACTACACAGACAATTTCAAGGGTTACTGCATTTCTAAAGCTCACCCATGGGCCAGGTAAAAACCCCAGATCTAAGTGATTTCTGATGATTCATTCAACCAACATTTACTGAGTGACTACTAGGCTCCAGAAATCTAACCTTCATTATATATTCAATAATATACTTCAAACATAATAGCAAGTATTTCTCTTTAGGGAGAACTTTCTGGTTGCCAGACCCTAGCTTTGCATATGTTAATTAACTTAATCCTTATAAAATCCTTATCAAGGTGGTGGTTATTATTCCCGTTTTACAGATCAGAAAACCAAGGATCAGGAAGGCTATGTAACTTGTTCAACTTGTTTAACTTGTTAAGCAGCCAGTAAGTTTCAGATTCTGGATTTAAACCCATTTCTGAATGACTGCAGAGCCTACAAAATTCTCTGTCCTGAAATCCTTCCTGAAATTCTGTCAATCAAGACCGCTTTTTCACACAATATGAAAATATGAACCCCTATAATTCTGGGACTAGAGAGCAAAATCTTAGCAAAGGCAATTAACACAGGTGTTCCATGTGCTAGAGAGAACTAAATATAAACAACTACCATTTTCCTGGTGTAATTATGCCTTCTAAGGTTCACATCTGAGATTTCTGCTAAAGGTTAACATCAATATTTTATCAAATCTTTCCCCTTGAGCTATGGGTTAATTTTTTCATTTAAAAATCTTTGTTTCTCTGTTACAGGGGTTCTTAACTAGGGGTCCACAGACTTCCAAGGGCTCCATAGGAAGATTTCAGTGGGTCCATGAGCTTGAATTGAAAAAAATCAACTTATTATCTTTATTTTCTCTTACCTCTAACTGAAATCTAGCATTTCCTTCACTTATGAATGTATGCAATAAGTTACAGTAGTATTCATTTCATATCACATTACAGTTGTTGCATATCTTGAAAAATCACGCTCATCCAAATTTGAAATTACAGTAGTTGTTAGAGTGTCATAAAACTATCTGCCGCTACATTCTGAGAAGAGGTACGTGGTTTTCACCTGACTGGCAAAGGGGTCCATGGAACAAAAAAGGTTAAGAACCCCTACTCTATGAAGATCCAAGATAATTGACATCATTCTATCACCTAGCACAGTGAATGGAGCCTAGTAGATGCTCAGTAAATGTTTGTTGACTGAATAATCAAAAATCACTAGGAACAGAGGTTTTTACCTGGTGGTCTATGCGTGGGCTTCAGGAATGTAGTAAGCCCTGAAATTATCCATGCAGCTGTTGGGGGATAGGGAAGTTATGTGTGTTTCTCTGGGGAGAGGGCCCATAGCTTTTATCAGATTCTCATAGGTTCTGTGAACTCCAAAAGGTTAAGAAACACTGATTTACATTGTTATAGAATGCTAGCATTGAAAGAGTCCTTAGAATGATCTAATTCTGTCTCCTCCTTTGGAGATAAAATCCCAGAAGGAAAGTGTGGCTTCTCCAAAGACACATAGCTGGCTGGTAGCAGAGCTTGTTGCCAGTGCTATTTCCATTACATCATGCTATCCCTGATCGCACTTGTTGGAGATGTAAAGTAAAATCCCTATCTTCAGATAACTTAAAGTCTAATTATACTGATAATCACAATAATGACTTTGGTCTACATAGCACATTTCCATTGAAAAAGCAGCCTCATGCCTGTGTCTCATGATGATCAATTTGGAGCTTAAAATCACCAGAAATTAAAGGATATGTTATTCCAGCTACTAGCCCCCTTACTTCCCATTCGTGTCTATTCATGAATGTTTCGTGTCCAATGTGGCCTTCATGTCACAAAACTTCTTGCTAAGATTGTTTTTAAAAGCAAGAAAAGTGATCCTTTATTCAAAGCATCTTCTCGACTCTTTTGCCAGAATGAACTTGGATTTATCTCATGACCAATGAAGGCAAACCACTGCCCCCACCAAATCAGTTTAACTGGGGAGTTGTGTCTATATTATTATCTTGTTGATTTGGGCTGATTATCTTAATGTTTTCTTCCTTTTCTAATGCTCTTAGTCTATATTTAGGGTGGAAAAACACTAGTATTTCTAGTTCTGTATCATATCTTCTAGCTGTTTTTTGTTTTCGTTTGGTTTGGTTTTTTGTATCATATCATCTGTGTAGCAAGGCAGGTCTCACAAATGACTTCTGCCACCTGGGGAGCCCCTTATTGTCTTAGCAGGGTATTCAGGATGGTTTTTCTTTCTGTAACAGTTGTTTTGCCCTCAATAAATTGCCTGTATCATTGACCTTTCTTAGCCCACACATACAAGATCACTTCAGAGTTTCTTCTCCTTAAATCTGTGATGTCCAAATTCTAGCAACACCCATAATTGGTTTCAGATAAATATCCTGAAGGAAGCATACCTTTCCTTGCCTCATATTTGCTGTGATATTATTCCAATACAAAACTAATCAGTAAACATGATCCAACAAAGGATATCTGTGCAAATTGAAGGAATGAGTAGCATCATGAAAAATGTAGTTTAGAAGACAAAATACTGAAATTTCTGGGTCATTTTATGATTCAGGGGAAAGTGGTAGAGAATACTTTGACACAGGCTTGGCATGTGGTCAGAAAAGAAATCCCTTAGCATACGCCAAACACAGATGGAAGCTGTGTAGGACTAGAGCAGAGGTTCTTAACCTTTTTTGTTCCACGGACCCCTTTGCCAGTCAGGTAAAAACCAAGGACCCCTTACTAAGTCCACACTATGCTGTGTATTATTTAATAAATATATCATACCCGCACCAACACGTCTCAAAAAGAATAATGTTTTTTTGAATTTCAATTCAAACTCATAGACCCCTTGTTAAGAAGCCCTGGCCTAGAGGACTTGCTAGTATTGGGATCACAACTTAATGCCCTAGATCTGAGTTTATACCTTTTTCCAATGCTACTTTCCTTAATATTTATAACATCCAGTTATAGCCAAATAGCAATAAACTCACAGCCTACTGTTGAATTAAAATACATTCCCAAATGAAAAGTTAGAATATCCATGATATCAAGCTTTAAGTACAGAACCACCTTATTTCACAATATTCCTAGTAACTTCTATTTACTTATTTATTAATTGGTTGGTTGGTTGGTTGGTTGGTTGTTTGTTTGAAGAGAAGTTGGCAGGAACCCAGAATTGTTTGTTTGTTTGTTTATTGTAAGGAAACTTCAGATGCACACAATTGGATTAATCACACTCTTGATTCAGGAAATGGTGCATTAATTGCCACTTTTATTTATTTAAGCATTTAATTAGTAATTTTAATAATTTAATACCTACATAAGAAACCACTACCCAAAATGAATGTGAGGACCTCAACAGTAATCTACACTAAACCCCATGGTTCCCATATTGCTAATTCACCCCAAGGTAATCCTCATCTTGACTCATAGGTTCATCTCTCCATGTCACAAATTACTACAACTATTTATAGCCCCAACATTATGGATTTTTTAAAATTTAGTTGTTTATAACTTAATAGGCAGTTTGTAATCTTTTGGGACTTAGATTTTTCCTTTAATATTATATTGCTAAGATTCATCCATATTTTTGTATTTTGATGTTAAGGGGAAAAAATCTGTATTTTTGTGTTTTAAGAGGAAGAAATTATGACTCATATAATATTTTACTGTGTATCTGTACCAGTTTACTCATCCAATCACCTGTAGATGGCTTTATCAGGTTTTAAAATTTCTGCCAATCAAGTGGATATTAAATTTCACCATGGTCTTGATCTGCATTTCCTTGATCACCAATGATGTTGAACATCTTTCCCTGTGTTTCCTCTTCTTCCATTTTTCTTTTGGATTGTTTATACTCTTCTTGGTAACTTTTTGACACATCTTGTGTTACCAGGTATTCTGAAATTTTAATATCATCACCATCATTCCTGTTAATCATCAGTTTTCATGTTTAACATTACAGCTTGTACATGACAGTTTGTGTAGGCTAACAACAGGATTAGAATGAATTCATTAGGTTATGTTAAAAAAAAAAAAAAAAAGAAAAGATCTATTTAATCACTCTAAATAGTATAACAATCTTTCCCCTCCAGAAATTAATCATCTAAAGGTTTAAAATTTTTCTTTTGAATGCATGCAAGAAAAATACACACACTTCCCTTTCCATCCTAGGTTGTCATCTGTCATCAGTTGCTCGCTCAGAATCTCTAAATATTTAGCTGTTTTTTGTTCTCTTTTTCAGTGCCTGACAAGGTCCAGGGAGTCAGTATTAGCAACTCGGCCAGGAGTGACTATTTGAAGGTATCCTGGGTGCATGCCTCTGGAGACTTTGATCACTATGAAGTCACCATTAAAAACAAAAACAACTTCATTCAAACCAAAAGCATTCCCAAGTCTGAAAACGAGTGTGTATTTGTTAAGCTTGTCCCTGGACGATTGTACAGTGTCACCGTTAGTACAAAAAGTGGACAATATGAAGCCAGTGAACAAGGGAATGGGAGAACAAGTAAGTGGAATGATTGTAAAATCTGATGGTTGGTTGGGACTTGGAGGTCAAAAAGTAAATAATTTATCTGAACCTTGAATTTCCTCTCCCTACTGATCAGTAAATTACATTCCCAGTAAGTCTCACTTGAAGCATCATTCAATCAAGCTACAGCCTATAATTACAGAATATTTATTGGTAGATAAAAGCAATCATAGTGGGGGTAGCAAGAAGGCAAACATCCTTTTTTTCTTTCCCGTTCTCCTGTATTGTGGCATTTAAAGTTCTAGACTTCTTGTTTTATCTTATGATTGTGACCACAACTCATTTTATAATTATAGTCTACCAACATTTATCATCATGAAAAAATTACATTTTTAATAGTTGCTTCCAATTTTTCTTGTTTAATTATGCATGAAGTAGTTCAAGTGGTTTATTTGGGGAAGGGAGATGTTTGCCAGTCCCATGAATGTGATTCATAAATTATGGCATAGGAAAATTCAGTCACTTTTCTGAAATGTTTTCCTATTTTCCTCCCTAGTCCCAGAGCCTGTTAAGGATTTAACACTGCGGAATAGAAGCACAGAGGACCTGCAGGTGACTTGGTCACGAGCCGATGGGGACGTCGACCAGTATGAGATCCAGCTGCTCTTCAATGACATGAAAGTATTTCCTCCTTTTCACCTTGTAAATACTGCAACTGAGTATCGATTCACCTCCCTAACACCAGGGCGCCAGTATAAAATTCTGGTCTTGACCATCAGTGGAGATGTACAACAGTCAGCCTTCATTGAGGGCTTAACGGGTAATTTGCAATGCGGTTCTTGAACCTGAGTAGATATAGCGGTGCATTTAGCACATCGGA
>JAQZBX010055929.1:0-18312 GCA_029593785.1 Cabassous unicinctus | reverse complement strand
TATGAGAAAAATCATTTGTAATAACATAGAATTCGTATCTGGGAAACACCAGAAAAAAGCAAAGTTTGGCCTAGAATTCTATTTTCCTCCCAGTGAGATCATGTAATTCTTATTTACAAGGTGAGGCAACTCAGGCCCAGAAACACCGTGAGAGTGACTCAAGTTCATACAGTGAAAGAGTGTCAAACATGAGATTTGGACTTGGGTCACTTTTTTCCTATTGTGATGCTTCTATAATTTCATGCTGCTGCTTCTCATTCTTCACATGTACTCTTAAAAGACAAAGTGTAATGGGCTGCAATTTTATTAACAATAATTCCTTGCAAAAATTAGAGCCGGTTTGAACATGTCTATGAAAAACCATTCACAAACAAAAATACCACCTCTTTACCATGAATGATATATAAAAAAATAATTGTTAGAATTATTAGGCACCTTTTTCTATACAGAGCAACAAACACCTTGGGTACATTGTTGTGCTAACATATATAGCAAGCCTGTAAGTTTGTTTTATTATGCAAATTTTATAGATGAGAAAACCGAGACTTAAAGCAGTTAAATAACAAGCCTCTGATAGAAAGCTAGAAAGTAGCAGACATCCTAAGATTTCAGTCCTTTCCTTCAATTAGGGACCTCTACAGACAATCCCTTGTGAAGAGAGTAAGTAGGAGCAAATGTTCACTAAGCTTTCACCAAGTTCTAACATTGCATGAAGATTGTGTGTGTATGTGAGAGAGACAGAACACTATTTCTCATAATGTTCATATATTTCTGCTTAAATGTCCATTTTGACCAACTCATTTTCGGGAAATTAATTCATATGACAAAGATAATAAAGGAGGAGAGAATAAAATAAAGAGGTAGAAGAAGTAAAAGGATTTATGAATTTATCAAAGATTTATCAATTGTGAAAAGCAAACAAGAAAGCAAACACTTTCTTAAATCTATTCCTGCTTTAAAACACACACACACACACACACACACACACACACATCCTTCACATGCTCATTCTGAGAAAGAAGATTTTAGTTTTATAAGTGTGTGGTAATATTTATATCCAACAGGAGAGAAATATGGATGTCATATTCAGTCTTTCCTTCCAGAACAAAACAATGAAAACGTATTTATTGAGTGTTTCTTATGTTATAGAAATCCTGCCAAGTTTTAGGGATAAAAGATAAATTCAACAGCATCAGCGGACTGTGAGGAATATCTAGTGTGTAAGATAAATTATGAATTTAAACAATCCCCAAACAATTGATAACACAATAAAAACTCTTGAAATAAAAGACATTCTGGGACATGTATGTGATGAGAGATTACAATGGGATAAGGACCACCATGCTGTTTATTAAAATAAATATCCATTCCACTAAGAGAGCTGCTGTTAGTAAGAGGAAAGCAATCACTCTAATGTGTGCCTCATTTTATCTCTCTTGCCTGATCTTGGCAAATGGAGACAAATACACAGAGTGAATAAGAGTCTAAGCCACTATTGCAATGCTCTTCTACTTTGCCATATGTTTCTTACATGTAATACCTAATGATTAGCTTTCCTTTTGATACATGAATGATCAAACTCCTTCTTCATCTTATCTTGAAACATATAGTGAAGTCGATACATCTGTTACTGTGGAAAAGCATCAGGTAGGCCTACCACTATCTTCAGCATGAAAATGTTAATGTAGCCTTATGAAAATATCAAGAACTTTGCATTTTAATGAAATAATTTTATATTAAACATTCACAGGCTGAAAAGTTGTCTCTAGCTTAATTTGTTCAAGCAATAAATGGGATGGCATGGTCTAGAGAAATGTGCCCATCAATATCCTTATTTTCAGAGCGAATGTAAGCTGTATTAGTCTGTACTGTTTTCCAGATGACCGCCAGAGAAATTAGTTCCTTTAGAGCTATTTTTCATACCACTGCATCTTTCAATCGATCATATGCCAAAAGACTGGTGCTTTCAAGCCATGTGTGAACCATACATCGGCATGGAGGCAATGCAGACTTCTTTTCCCAGCTGATTAGCAGGATTTTGATGGCCTGAGAGAAACTCATGCTGAGAACAAGGCAAGAGCCAAGATGGTCAACAAATGCTTTATTTCTGTTTTTCCCATTATCTTTTCACAACCCCATGTTACGAACAAATTTTAACACCAAGTACAGAATTTTAAATATTAATTTAAAAGAACTTAAAAGAAATCGTATAACAACTTCACGGTAAATTTAATTTAAAATGCTGAAAACAAATGCTTTCCCTGTACACCGTATTTGCCTTTATAGAAACAGGACCATACAAACTGACTCTCATTTTCATTAAGTGACTGTCTGTCATTGTGCAATTCTCAGAGAATCAGAAAGTAAAGCCTAACACCATGCGAGATGGACAGGTTCTTATTACCTGACAATTTATTTTCCCAAGGTTTGCTAATCATTTTACCTAGCAACCAATTGAGTTTATTTAAATATAATCTTCACTTGCAATGCTACATGGATAAAAAATAATTGCTCTCATAGTAATTTTCTAAGGAAGAAAAAGAAGAATTTAAAATCAGTTAAAGTAATAGCAACATTTTCTAAAAAGTGAGGGAAAACCTGTGAGCAATCATTGTTCTTTTGTTTCTTTGTTTTTGTCTTTTTTTGAGATCTTTCAATTTAGAAATACTTCAAATATTCAGAACACTTGCATATATATTGTCTAAATATTTGAAAATATTTTGATATATCATGCTCCTTGAACATTTTATACGTACATGTACATTCATTCCTAAGAACATGTATATTCACTTATGTAATCATCTAAAGTACAGTTATCAAGTTCAATATAGCTTCCAGTCTATATTCCAATTTTTCATATGTCTCAGTAATATCCTTCTGGGCATTTTCTCCTCCATTATTAGAGTCTAGGATCATGTAATTAATTTAATCATCATTGTGTCTTTAGTCTCTCTCTCTCTTAAAATGTGGAAACATATAAAACAGAAACTTTCTCATCTCAATCACTCCCAAGCATAAAATACAGTGGGTTTAAACACATTCAACATGTTGTGCTACCCTTACTACCATCTATTATCAGAACTTTCTCATCACTGAAAGAGAAACCCTGCACCAATTATGCACGATTGCCTATTCTCCCTGCCCACCGTCTTCCTTTATAACCTGTACTCAACTTTCTGTCTCTATGAATTTTCATATGATAGCTACTTCATATTAGTGGAATTATACACTATATGTTACTTAGAGTCTGACTTTTCATTCAAAATTATTCTTCAAGTTTCATTCATGTTGTAACATATACGAGAATTTTATTCTTTTTATTTCTAAATAATATTCCATTATATGTATATACCACATTTTGTTTATCCATTCATCTGCTGCTGGACATTTGGGTTCCTTCTACCTGTTTTTCTATTGACAATAATGCTGCTCTGAACATTGGTGTACAAATATCTGCCCATGTCCTTGCTTTCAATTCTTTTGGGTATATTCCTAGAAATGAGACATCTGAGTTAATAGTAGTTCTATGTTTAAAATTTGAGAAATCAAACTTTATTCACAGCACCTGCATCATTTCAAATTTCCACTGGCAATGTACTAAGGTTTCTCTTTCTCTACATCCTCACCAGCCCTTATTTTCTACTTTAAAAAATGTCATTTTGGGGGGTGTGAGTTGGTAGCTCATTGTAGTTTTGTTTTGCATTTCCCTAATGGTTAATGATTTTGAGTATCTCTTCATATGCTTATCCACCCTTTTTTTATTTTTTATTTTTTTCTGAGGAATGTCTATGCAAACCCTTTGTGCATTTTAAAATTGGGTTGTTTGTCTTTCTGTTCTTGAGTTGTAGGTGTTTTTTTTTTTAATATATTCTGAATATTAAGCCCTTAGCAGATATATGGTTTCCAAATATTTTCTCCCAATACTGTTGGTTGTCTTTTCACTTTTTTGATACATAGACGTTTTTAATTATAATGTTCAATTTATCCATTTTTTTAGTTTTAGCTCTTATATTTAGGTCATTACTCTACTTTGAGTTAATTTTTTGTATATACTTCAAGGTAGTGTTCTAACATCATTCTTTTGCATGTGGATATCCAGTTTTTCTAGCATTGTTTGTTGAAGAGACTATTTTTCCCCATTGAATGACTTGGCATCCTTGTCAAAAATCAATTGGCCATAGATGTGTGGTGTATTAGTCAGCCAAAGGGATGCTGATGCAAAATACCAGAAATCAGTTGGCTTTTTATAAAGGGTATTTATTTGGGGTAGTAGCTTACAGTTACCAGGCCATAAAGTATAAGTTCCTTCCCTCACCAAAGTCTATTGCCATATGTTGGAGCAAGATGGCTGCCAATGTCTACCATGGTTCAGGCTTCCTGGGTTCCTCTCTTCCAGGGGCTTGATTCTCTCCAGGCTCAGCTGCTCTGCTCCTCTGTGTGCTTACTTCCTGGGCTCCAGTTCAAAACTCCAACTAACTCCTGTGCCTTTTGTTTTCTCTATGATTCCCTGCCCCCTTGGTGGGCAGAGACTCAATGTCCTACTTACGTGGCTCAATCAAAACCTTAATCATTATTTAATCAAGTAAAAGTGAAATCTCTGTATCCAATACAATCTATTATGCCCAGACCAGTTCACAGACATAATCCAATATCTATTTTTGGAATTCATAAATAATGCCAAACTGCTACATGTGGGTTTATTTCTGTGTTCTCCACTTTATTCCATTGGCCTATATCTCTGTCCTTGAGCCAGTATCACAGTGCTTTGATTACAGTAATAATGGAATAAATTTGGAAATGATGAAGTGTGCCCTCCAACATTGTTCTTTTTCAAGTCGATTTTGGCTATTCAGGTTTCCATGCCCTCCCATACGAATTTGATGATTAGCTTCTGCGTTTTGTGAAAAAGGCTGTTGGAATTTTTATTGGGATTGCATTAAATCTGTAAATAACCTGGGTATTGTGGTAGGTGGAATTAATTATATACCCTAGGACAAAAACATGTTCTTAATATTAATCTCTTTCCCATGTGTGAGAACGCATTATTAATGGGATGTTTTGAAGACATTATTTTTAGTTAAGGTGTTGCCATCTGAATCAAGGAGGGTCTTAATATTACTACTGGAGGCATTATAGACAAATATCATGGGGAGGAGCCAGAAGCTGAAAATCACAAGAACCCAGATAAAAAGAAGACATTGCTCTGTGATGGCAAAGCCAAGGAATCGAAGGGTTGCCAGCCAACTAGATGCTACTGATCACAGGAGGAACAAGCCATCTTGGCTCCAAAACCATGAGTCAATAAATTCTCATTGTTAAGCCAAACCATTGTGTGGTATTTGTTACAGCAGCCTGGAAACGAAAACAAGTAATATTGACATCTTAACCAAATTAATGGGTGGGCATGGGATATCTTTCCATTCACTTAGGCCTATTTAATTTCTTTCAGTAATGATTTGTAGTTTTCTATGTACAAGTCCTTTAATCCTTGGTTAAATTACTTTTTTGTGATTTCCTTTTCAGATTGAGAAACACGACTGATTTTTAAAGGTTGATCTTGTATTCAAGCACTTTGCTGAATTCATTTAATTCTAGTAACTTTTAATAGATTCTTCTGAATTTCCTAAATATAAGATCATGCCATCTGTGAATGGGGATAGTTTTACTTCCTCCTTTCCAATTTTATTTCTAATCATTGCTTAATTGCTCTTGCTAGCACTTCCAGTACATTGCTGAATAGCAATGGTGATAGCAGGCATCTTATTCCTGATGTTACGGGGAAAAGTTTCAGTCTTTCACCATTTGAGTATGATGTTAACTGTGGTTTTTCCCTTTATCCTGTTTGGAATTTGTTGAGTTTCTTAGATGTGTATATTCATGCTGTTTGTTAAATTTCAGAGGTTTTCAGTTTTTTTTTTTTTTAGATGTTTTTCTGCCCCTTTCTTCCTTTCTTCTTCTCTGGGACTTCCACGTTGCATATATGCATAAACTTAATCGTGTCTCACAAGTCTCTCAGTCTCTGTTTACTTTTCTTGATTCATTTTTCTTTCTGCTCCTCAGACTGAATAATCTAAATGATCCTATCTTCAGATTCACAGTTTCTTTCTTCTGCCAGCTCTAATTTGCTGTTGAATACCTCTAGGGAATTTTAAATTTCTGTTATCGTAGTTATTGTGGTCTTCAACTCTTTTTGGTTCTTATTTTGTGATTTTTATCTCTTTATTGATATTCTCTTTGTTTACTTCTATTGTTTTCTTGATTTCCTTTAGTTCTCTGTCTATGTTTTCTTTAGTTCTTTTAGCATATTTAGGACCTTTTTAAAAAATTTTGTCTTGTGTGTCCAAGGTCTGGTTTTCTTTGTTGATGGTTTCTAATTCTTTATCTTGCTCCTTTGCGTGGGCCCTCATTTCATGTTTCATTGTATATTTTGTAATCTTTTGTAACTTGGACCTTTTGAGTTTTTACAATTTAGATATGGAGGCATCTATACTTTAAATTTGTATCCAGCTAGAGTTATGTTAAAGATTACTTTGAATATCAGGAGCTAAAATTAAATTAAAAAAAAAAAAAGAAAGAAAGAAAGAAAGAAGAAAAAGAAAAAGAAAACACCTTTCACAGTCTTTGCAGATTGACCAGTGTGAGTGCTCTCCTTCAGGTCTTAGCTGCCTAACAGTGCATTTATAGAGCATCCCAAGGCAAAAATGTAAGGTTAGAGTCTTTTCCTATCTTTTCTGCACATGCAACTTGTCCTGGTCATGTGCACGTGACTATAGGAATTCTGCTATATACATGGATATGAATGTCCCCTTTTCCATAGGAAACAGTGTTTTCTCAGTGTCCCAGGCACTATACTTTATATCCCACAGCTGACAATCTTTTGTCCCAGCCAGCTGAAATTTAACTGTTTTCTTAAAGTGTTCTGTAGCAGAGCTCTGTGAAATGCCTCTATCTGCAGGACAAGTGTTGGTGTGGCAAGCTATGGCAGGTTTCCTGGTTCAGTCCTTCTGGCTGCTACCAGATATACTGGCACAGACATTCATGTACCTTATTATGTGTGCAAGCATTATGCTGCACCCTCAAGAACTAGGACCACAGTGGGAGCTTGAGATGGCTCTGCAGCAATCCTGTTAAAGGATGGGGGAAGGAACATGAAAGGAGCCATGAGATCTTACCATTTTTAAATTGCCCTTTTTTTGGATTCAGCACTTGCCCTGTTACTGCTACCCTTTAATTGTTTTCTGGAGTTTTGAGAAAGATGTTTCTGACAGTTCTTTTTTGTTGCTTAAAGCTTCTATAGGGGAAAGGATCCCTAGAGCATCTAACTTTGTCATCTTGATCTGTTGCCCCTCTGTCATTCCATTTTAATATTTGTGGGGTTTTTTTGTTTGTTTATTTTCTTTTACCTCAGCATTTCAATTAGACAATCTGCTTTGTTGTACTTTTCTAGTAATTCTTAAGTAATGCCATTATGTATATTTTATTTTATGGCTATTTATTTATTTATTTTTATTTATGATTTCAAAAGAAAAGATGGTTGGAGAAGAAGCAATGGACATCATTTCAAATCAGAGAAATTAAGGAATGAAGAGGCTATGAATCTAAGGGCATTCAAGGCAGATAATAAATGTTTTCATTGCTAAAGCCTGCTGGAGCAAAGTAGCTTTTATAATGGGAATTTATTATGTTAAATGTTTACAGTTCTGAGGCCATGTAAGTGACCAAATCAAGGCATCATCAGAGAGGCTGTCTTACCAAAGGTCAGCTGCTGGTGATCCTGAACGCCTGCTACATGGTAAGGCACATGGAGGCAGCATCTGTTTGTCTGGGTCTCTGCCTTCTTCTCCAGCCTTACTATCTTCTTGAGCTTAGCTGTGGGCAATCAGGCATATGGCTTGTCTCTACTCTCTCCTCCAGGCCTTCTGTCTTTGAATCTCTCAGGGGCCTCTTTCCAAGCCTCTGTGCTCCTCTGATTACAGCCTCCAGCTTCTGGGACCTCTCTCTCAGCCTCTTGGAGTTTCTCTGTCTCTGCTTCCTTATCTGTATGTCTGCTGCTTTTAGTCCTCTGTTTTTAAAGGACTCCAGTAAGAGGACAAAGAACCTCCCTGGGTGCTGCAGTCCAGTCAGCCTTCAACTGAAGTGATCTAATTAAAAGGGTCTCACACCACAGGAATGGATTAGCTTTAAGAACATCGTCTTTTCTGGGATCCACAAAGAGCTTCAAACTGTCACACCATGGTTGACATGAGTTGGACTTAATTTGCTCTTTCTGAGTAGCCTTTTCATACGGAATATGGTCATTTAATTATTTCATTCAAAATGCAATAAATTTTGGTGCATAGAAACTGCTTCTTAGTGAAGAATGCTTATGATTGACTACTCAAAAACCCAATTCTATTCCCTTTTAATCTTCCAGGCAGTCAGTAATGCAGGGACTACAAGTATATACAAACAATGTGTCCTGATGAATTAATAGAGTATCTTTAGACTCAGTTAAAATAGTCACACAATTAAGTTAACAGTTCTTCGAAGTTTAACTGACCTTGATTACCTGAATCTTTGTAATAAGCTGGTTTAACAGAAGAGTACTCCTCCTTAGTTAAGCATTTGGCCATTGTTTTTGCCCCAGTTTTACAATAGTGAAAATTAAACAAGATTTATGTCAGCCTTAAACATTGGTCAAATGATATCTTTTAATTTAAATAACACATATTTTATTCCTATTTAAATTCTTTTTCCTCAACAAATATTTAGTATTTATCTTTATCATCTTTATCAAGAAGTGATAAAAGTTGATAAATGAATGGCACAGTGACAAATCCAACCTAGACTATGGAGTTTGAGGAATATTGTTAAAACTCTCCTACTAATATCTGCATTTCCAGTCTTTCCTCTATAAATTCCTCTTTCACATTGCAACAGAATCTCAATTTAATTTTCATCTCCCTGCTTGAAACCCTCTGTCACCTATAATACAAAATCCAAGCTCCTTAACCTGGCCCAAATGGCCACCTTCAACCTTGCCCCTTCTCTGCCTCATTTTATACCACTTGCCAACTCACATATCTGAATAGCTGGAAGTTTCCCACATACACACATACACATGCATACACATGTTTATATACATACATGTTCACTTGGACACATACATGCCATGAAAGCTGGAGCAATGCTGTGATAACCATCACACTGTATTAATGGAACTGCCCATTTCAAGAGCAACAGACTGAGTCAGCAAGAGCCAGCATAGTAGCAGATGGCCTTCAGGTGGTCAGAACAGGTTTTCTATAATAATTTATAGCTTTATAAATTATTTTTTGTGTGAATTTATAGTAACTAAGACTGACTTCTTGGCTGATTAAGCTTCCTCGAGTTTTTCATAAGCATAGTGGAGAGTGGGTGAGTGGCAACCACAGAGGGGTTAAGGCCATTAAAGAATTCAGAATAAATTCATAGAAACATTAAATATGTGTAGCCTTAATTTGTACTTCAATTTGATGAAGCTATGATAAGAGATGGTGTTCTATCTATATTCTGTTGATGGTTTCTCAGCTCACTACAAAAATACATTTTAACACCACATCCTGACTCTCCAGAATCTTCCTGGAGAGTGGGGGTGGGATACTTCTATTATTTTGCTTATCTTTCCAGGGTCTTTGAGTGACTTGATAACAAGACATAATTTAATTGAATAATAGTTAATTTGATAATTATTAAATGAAACATATGCACTTACATAATTTAATAATGTGTCCATTAGTTGATTTATATAAAATGTTTGGGAGATTATAATTACTTTGCTAAATATAGTCTAAGAAGTCAAAAGTTACTGATATAGTGATGTTTTCTAAAACTACCAAGAAAAAAAAGAAAATGTAAATAAAACAGGTATCTTATCTTAGGTCTTAGTTTTAAATTATTTTAAGTGGGTAAGATAATCAATTAATATTTTTTGTTTTTTAAAAGTCATCTTATTTCCTTTTATTCCTGGGGGATCTGGCATAAAGAAAACAAGACTTGTGAAATATCAGTTAATATGGCTAAAAGAAGCAATCAAAATCTCAGAAACAAAAACCTCAAAATGTTTATTTTAGGATCACATACAGATTTAGTGAGTATATTTCCTTGAGACACAGCTTTTTAAAAATTACTTTATAGACTCACATAGAATTTGTATCAGTATATATTCATTTGAGGATAGTGACTCCATACTTTTAGATCACACGCAGTCATTTTCAAGCAATTTGTTTTTAAATGAACAGCAGGGGATAGGAAAAATCCACTTTAGTAAAGACACACTTGAAAACAACTTCAAAATCAATAATATCTATGACTTTACAATATTGATATAGGTGACAAAGTTATATATGAGAAACAGATTTTAAAAAGAATGAATTTCTATTTTTAGATTGATTCAGTAACTCATGAGGCAATGCTACAAGTACTAATCCATACCCTGAAAAATGGCAGTGAAACTCTCCTTCGAGAGGAAGATTGGACCTATCCTGTAATAGGAGGGACAACATTACAGAAGGCTAGAAAATGTCCATCATGATATAACACAAAGCCCAGTTTCCATGGAGCAGAATGCTGGTATAAGAAGTATACCCAGGTAAAGTAAAGAAACCCAAAGTGCTGGTTATTTCATAGGATCTTGGTGCAATCTGACCTTTACTGTGGTTAAGTCAAAACCCTGAAGAAAGATTGTGGTTGTGTTTTGCATGGCAACAAAGATTCCAGAAATGCAAGAAAAATAAGCACCGGAAATCTTTAACACTTTCTGCCTTCTTGAAATCACTTCTTTCTCTGAAGGGGATAGCAGACTGATTATAAAACAACAACAACAAATGCTAGTTTTAAGGAGAAAATAATATTTAAGGTCTGTTTAGACTTTCACATGAATGGGTTGAAGAGGGAAGCAAAAAGTTGGAGGGTGAATAAGTTGGTCTAAGAGAAGGAATGAAAATTACAGCCTCAAAAGAACCATTTCCCATCCACACTCGTTCCCCAGCTGCTAATGCCAAATATATCGTGGCTCAGGAACACCAGATTTTTTTTTTCTTGTGGGAAATCTTATCTGGATTCTGAAGGGCATGTAGGAATAAAAATGCTTGTATGCACAATGACTCTTACAGCAAACAGTCCAACCATTTCGGTTGGTGGCTTAGAGACATATCTACTTAAAATCTCTTTTCAAAGAGTCCAATGGAGATTTTAAACCAAAAGGCTATCAATTCTGTGAATGCCAATAGATAGCATTAGCAGCTGCTTATACAATATCAATTTAGATTCAAAATAAATGAACCTGGAAACATCTTTACTTAGAAGAAACCCAACTGTCTTAATCAAAGTTTAGAGTAAGTGTGATATTTTTTGCATGTCTTTATTCTTTTGGTAAGTCAGGCTGGTAGTCCTTTGTTACTACAAACTAACTTACAACTAGATAAGCAAGAACTTAAGTTTCCTAGAGAAATCTCAAATTGAGCTCAACTCTAGAAAACACTTTTATACTTATTTTGCTGCAAGATGGAAGGTAAAAAGGATGATACGATGGGTATTATATTAGCTCTTCAATCGAAAATATATTTGTTAAACATCATTATTTTCTTATAAGATATAAATTATAGTTATTTTTAACATTGAGAGATAGTGCCAAGAGAAATTTCATGTATCTTTAAAATATTAATAACTACAAGAAATGAATATGAAAAGCAATTGCTTGAGCTAATCCACAAATAAGAAAATACAGAAACAAATTATTCAAAAAGGGGAAAAATATCATGGAAACATTATTAAACTAAAAGAAGTAGTGGTAAAAATAAAAATATCATTTCTCATGATCTAACATCAGCAAATTTTTTAAAAGTTCATAATCCATATTGGCAAGAAAATAATGAGACAGGAGGTATTATTTTATACTTCTGGTAGTGACATATATTCTTGTGGGCTATCTGAAAAGCAATTTAAAGTAGTTGCCAAAAGCTTAAAAAGAGATTCACACCCTTCAATTAAATGATTTTATGTATAGCAATCTGTATTGAAGAAATATGTGAACATAGATTCATGTATAAATATATTCTTAATATAATTATAGTCATAAAATTTTAGAAAGATAATAAATATCAAATAAGAGGATAATGACTAACAATTTATGATGCATAATATGATATACAGCTGATAGTTAAAAAGAATTTTTAGAAATGATTTAATAATTAAACTTGTCACTTCTATCTTTAGAGTTGGAGGCAGTCTCCTAAAAGCAAAGTGCCTCATGTGTAGCCTTCCTTAAGTATATGCACATTATCTATCTAACAGATTATCTAGCTATGTATGTATCTATGGATCTATGGGTCTACCTATGTACCCATCTATGTATCCATGTATGTATGTATGTATGTATCTAGCTATCTATTCAGAAGGCAATGTTTCTCCTTAGAAAGTGTATAAGAGAATAGAATAGTTGTGGCTTAATGAAAGAATACTCTCCCTCCTAGGAAACCCTTGAGGTGAAGGACATCAGGGGACTTTCTTTAATGGAAGCAATAGACAAGTCAACAATTTCCTTCCAGGAATGTGCTAGTGGTCTATTGCTCTGTCACAGAGGCAGCCTAAAACTTAGTGGCATAAAACAGCCATCATTTTATTTGCTTATAATTCTCTGTTGTCATTTTGGGCTCAGATTAGTTGGGGATTATTCTGTTGGTCTCACCTGGGATCACTTGTGGCAGCAGTCACTTGGTGACTTGACCATGACTGAATGGTTCTTATAGCCTCTTTCATGTGTTTGGAGTTTGAGGCTGGCTGTCAGTTGAGCCCTTCTCTCCACATGGTCTCTCCTTCTCAAGGAAGAAACCCAGACTTCTTCATGTAGACTTAAACAGCAAAGGTCTCAAAACAGAAGATGAAAACTTCCTAAGGCCTTGATCAGAAGGCACAAAAAACAGAAAAATATTGCTTCCCCATAATCACTTGGTCAAAGCAAGCCACAGGACCAGCTCAAATTCAAAGGGAGGAGAAATAGATTCCATTTCTACATGGAAGAATGGTAAAATCATATTGGAAAGGACATGCTTCCAGGAATGGAAGGGAATTCCTGTTTTGGTGGACTTGGATGGAACTCATCAAAGATCATTGGCTGGAATTAACCTCAGAAAAATTCTCCACTAGAGAGGAGAATATCAGACTAGTACCAAGGCACACTACCTGAACAGTTCATTCTTGTAGGAGGAGGAGTTTGGCACTGGGTGTGGCTGAGAATTGAATAAGCTCTGGATTCAGCACAGTGTCTAGCTGTAGGATAAAAATTACTCAGCGTGTTTAATGTGCACTAAGATGCTTATAATACCACATGTTGGTAGTATCAGGGACTCTTCAGAGGTCTAGGCAAACAAGACTATCACCCTAACAGTGGCCCAATATCCTCTGTGCAGGATTCACATTCAGCTGGGATGTCATTTGGCAGAGTTAGAAAAGAATGATGCGGTGAACTCATCAGACAATCCAGTTTTCTCTCCCTTAACCTGACTGCACTGAGTCCTTCCCCATCATTGGCCTTGGCTCTTGGAAATTCAAGCATGATAAGTAGCATGGCTACTAACCATGATCAGTGGTTTACATTATGGTTTACATTTTGCTCATACACTTTTATATAGGTTTTGACCAAACTTAAAATGGCCTATATCCATCATTGCAAGATCATGCACAACAATTCCAATGCCCTGAAAATGCCCTATATTCCATCTATTCTATTTTTCCCTCTGCCACCCCTTGGAATCTATGGTAATCACTAAGTTTCAATTTTTGAAGAAGAAGGTTCATAGTTACATGCAATAATATTGAGGGCTTGGAATATTGGTCTGATTTCTTTTATTAGGCACTGCCTATGTTTTCCAGAGATTCTTGCCCCTCTAATTGAGAACACAGCAGGACTCCCCAGGATGGGAGTTTAATATTTTCCTGTTTATTGTGTGGGTCTTAACCACTGAGATAACACACTTTGACAAGATGAACACTTTCATATTCCATGAAAGTTTGCCCCAGGTGTGCCCTATCCCACATATCATCCCACCCCCATCACCCTGCACCAGGAATCCTCCCCTGCCATATTTGCCAAAAGAACATTCCCACCATTATAGTTTTAACCACAGACTGCTAATCCACTGAGCTCACCTGCTCCTTCTTCCAACTCTCCCCTTTCTTTAATCTGTAATCTTTAATGTCTTTTAGTAATTTTTATTTTAGTTTTCTATATATGAGTCCTTTATATCCTTGTTTTGCTTTATTCCTAGATACTTGATTCTTTTTGTTATTATTGAAAATGGAATATTTTTCTTGATTTCTTCCTCCAGTTGTTCATTGCTTGTGTACAGAAATACTGATATTTGGTTATTGGTCCTGTACGCCACCTGTTTAATGAATTCATTTATTAGTTCTAGGAGCTTTCTTGTGTATTTTTCAGGATTTTCTGTACATAGGGTCATATCATCTGCAAATGGAGAAAGAGTTACTTCTTCCATTCCAATTTGGTTTCATTTTATTTCATTTTCTTGCCTAATTGTGCTGGCAATAACTTCATTTTATTTGTTAAATAAAAATGGTGACAGTGGACATGCTTGTTTTGTTCCTGATCTTAGAAGAAAAGCTTTAGTCTTTCCTCATTAAGTAGGGTGTTAGCTGTGAGCTTTTCAAATTAAGTCCTTTCTCATGTTGAGGAAGATTCATTCTATTCCTAGTGTTTTAAGTGTTTCTATCAAGAAAAAGTGCTGTATTTTGTCAAATGCCTTTTTTGCATTGATGAGATGATTATATGTTTTTGTTGCATCATTCTGTTAATGTGGTGTATTATATTAATGGATTTTATTATTTTGAACCAAACTTGCATACCAGGGATAAATCCCAGTAGATAATGGTGCATAATTCTTTTGATATGCTGCTGAATTTGGTTTGGTAGTATTTTATTGAGATTTTTGTATCCATATTCATAACAGATATTTATCTTTAGTTTTTTTTTCTTCTTCTAATAACTTCATCTGGCTTTGGTATGAGGCTGATGTTGGCTCTCTATTGTATATTTTTTTCTATTTCATTTAGCTCCACTCTAAGCTTTTTTATTTGCTTTCTTCTGCCAGATTTGGATTTAGTTTGTTCTTCTTTTTCTCATTTGTCCACTTTTGAGGTTAGGTCTCTGGTTTGAAGTCTTTGTTCTTTTATAATGTAAGCATTTAGAACTATAAATTTCCTTTTTATCACTTATCTTTCATTGCATCCTACAAGATTTGGTATGTTGTTTTTTCATTTTTATTCACCTCAAGATATTTCCAAATTTCACTTCTGATTCCTCTTTATCCCATTGGCTGTTTAAGAGTATGTTGTTTAATTTCCAAATGTTTGTGAATTTTCCATTTTGCCCTCTGTTATTGGTGTGTTCTCCTTCTCTAAGTGGTGCGTTAAAGTCACCTACTATTCAGTACAACTGTCAGTTTCTTCCTACAAATCTGTCAGTATTTGCTTCATATATTTTGGGGCTCTGCTATTCGTTGCATATATATTTATAATTGTTATGTCTTTCTTTTGAATTGTCCCCTTTATCAGTATGTAATGACCATCTTTGTCCCTCATAACTGTTTTTGATTTAAAGTTTATGTTATCTAATATTGGTATAGCCATCCCAGTTCTCTCTTGGTTACTACTTGCATGGTATATTATTTCCATCCTTTCACCCTCAACCTATTTGTATCTTTGACTTTAAGGTGAGTCTCTTGAAGAGAGAAAATAGCTGGGTCATGCTGTTTATTCCATTTCATCAATCTCTGCCTTTTGACTAGAGAGTTTAATCCATTTACATTAAAGGTCACTACTCATAATACAGGACTTTCTCCAACCATTTTGCTATTTAGCCTTTGTAAATCTTATATCTTTTTTGTACCTCACTTCTGTTGAAGCCTACTTTTACATTTATTTGCTTTCTCATGTTTTACCATATTGATGCCTTCTCATTTCTATCTGGATATATTTTTTCAATCTGTTTTCCTTGTGTACACCATTGGGTTAAAATTTAACATCCTGAATATATAACAATCATCTCTGGACTGATACCAACTAACTTCAATAGCATGCACATATAATTTTCCTTTACCCCTTTGTTCCCCCACTATTATTTTTTGTACTTATTGCCACTTATATCTTTGCATATTATATGTATAAAAACAGATTTGTCATGACTTTTAATGCATTTGCATTTTAGCACTTGTAGGAAGTAAGAAGTGGAGTTACATACTGTGACAGTTTGAGATTATTTATGAATTCCAAAAAAGAGAGATTATATTTATAAACTGGTCTGTTTCTCTGGGCATGATACCCTTTGATTGTGCTAAATTCAAAGGCTTTATGTTTACTTGATTAAATCAAGATTAGAGTTTTGATTCCACCCACATCATTAGGGCATACAGGGTTGAGCCCCTGCCCCCTTGGTGGGCTATATAAATGGATGCTCAATCAAGAACACAGAGGAAGTAGATACAGAGAGAAGATACACAGAAGAAGAGAGACAGCTCCATAGATACAACAGAGGCCCTGGGAAGACAAATGAGCCATTCGCCTGATAGTTTACAGCTGACCTTGTGAAAAGAACAGAGCAACTCTGCCTGGAAAGAAATGAGCTGTGGGAAGAGAGACCAGCATTATGCCAGCCTACAGGTGAGATGAGAAGGAGCTGGACCCATAGAGCCTTAAGAGGAAGAGGAAGGCTGAACCCTCACAGACATCACCCACCATCTTGCTTCAACATGTGGCAACAGAGTTTGGTGAGAAAGGAACTTTGAGTTGGACTCTTTTGGCTCTTGTAACTGTAACCTTCCACCCCAAATAAATACCTTTATAAAAACCAACAAATTTCTGGTACTCTGCATTAGCACCCCTTTTGGCTGACTAATACACATACCAGACAATGTGATACAATAATACTGGCATTTATAATTACTCAAATGGTTACCTTTTCTGCAAGTTTTTCTTTCTTTTTGCAGCTTTGAACCTCTCTCCAGTGTCCTTTACTTTTAGTCTGAAAAACTCCTTTTAGCATTGCTTGTAGGGCAGTTCCTATGGTGATGAATTCCTTTAAAATTTGTTTATTTGAGAATGTTTTAATCTCTCCCTCATTTTTGAGATTCTTGCCAGATATAAATTTCTTTGCTGCCTGAAGTTTTGCTTCAGCACTTTAAATATTTCAACCCACTGCCCTCTTGCCTCCATGGTTTCTGATGAGACATTGGCACTTAATCTAATTGGGATCCCTTGTTCATGACCATTGCTTTTCTCTTGCAGCTTTCAAAACACTCTCCTCTCCTTTGCATTTGATAGTGTGATCAATAAATGATGAAGTGTATTTTTCTTCATATTTATCCTTTTCAGTGTTCTCTGAGCTTCCTGGATATGCATATTCATGCTTCATATCCTTTGCTATGTTGGAGAAGTCCTATATCATTATTTCTTGGACCATTCCTTCTGCCCCTTTCTCTCTTTCTTCTCCTTCCACAACTCCCATAGTGTGTATATTGGTATGTTTGATGGTGTCCCATAGCAGTCTTAGGGTATTTTCTCCTTTAATATTTATTTTCTTCTTTCTGCTCCTCATCCTGACACATTTCAAATGCCTTTTCTTCAGTTTCACTGATTCCTTCTTCTGCCAGCTCTTGAAACCCTCCCGGGCATTTTTCATTTCAGATGTTGTGATTATCAACTCCAGTAATTCTGTTTGGTTCTTTTTAAAAATTTCTATCTCTTTACTTAGACACTCATATAGTTCATTCATTGCTTTCCTGATATCCTTTACTTCTTTCTCTGTACTCTCTTTCATCTCTTAAACACTTTTAAGATCATTTTTTAAAAAGCTGTGTTTGATATGTCCACATTCCCCTCTTTTTCCTTGGTATTTTCTGTATTTTTATCCTCTTTCTTTTGATGGACTGTCATTTACAGTTTTTTGGTCTTATAAACCTTTTTTGGACACTGTACATTTTAATATTTAAAATATTAATTCTGGGGTTTACTCCCTGGGATGTCTGTTTCTTGGTTTTGTAATCAGCTGGTGATAAGACAGAGATTTTCCTGAGCTTCAGCCCTCCTATTAGGAAGGTCTTCCCAAGGTGACTGCAATGTGTAGGGCTTTCCCTTTCTTTCTGGGCCTCTGTCTTGTCCTTGGCTTTTGCTTTTAGTCGTTTTGTAGATCTCCTATTTACAGGAGTTTGGTTGTCCCCTCCATTTCCCAGAGGATAGATCTCCTTCTTCCAGATATTTGAACTATTGGACCTTTGTCCCAGA
>JAQZBX010055928.1:0-18319 GCA_029593785.1 Cabassous unicinctus | reverse complement strand
AGAGAGGAAACCAAGGCCAGGGAAGATAAAGGACTAAATCCAGTACCCACTGGAGCCACTAGGGAGACGGCCCCTTCCCCCTTGTCTCTTCCTAACTCCAGCCCTGGGCTGGGATTTGCTTTCTCTAGACTGGCCAAAGCCTGTGTATGACAATGTGCCTGGGCTCCAAGAACAGGTCCGAGCCAAAAAGGTGGGTGATGTTCCCGTGGATCTCTGGCTCTGCCCCAGCCTAGCAGGCCCCTTTCCAGGCTCACGGCTTGAGGGTGGGGGAGGCATGTTCTCCTGAGGACACCCAGTGCCAGCCTGGGTCTCTGCTATATTTCCTCACCTGCAGTCTCTGGGGATTTTGACATCCTCCCTGGCTTTTCCATCTCATTTCCTGACTTCCTGTTGTTTAACAAGATCAAGAGCTCCTCTAGGAATCAGAAGTGATGTAACTGCCTCTATGGCTGAAGCAAATTTTGGTGGCCCCCACCCCAAGCCCCATGTGCTTTTCTTCTTCCTCAGATGCTGCCATCGGTTTCCCCAGAGAAATTCTATGAGGTAAGTTGGCCCTGCTGGATTTGATTAAGGAAGCTGCAGAGAGAGTATGATCTGAGAATTTTATATTTGATAAGCTTGAGAGACCATTTTGTCGAAACCTTTCATTGGGAATCACAGGGTAGAGATGGGGAGAAAGTGGCCCAAGGTCTCACAAGGTGCTGGGTTGCGTTTCAACACTCCGGCTCCTATTTTATTCCTTCTGCCGCTGGGGCTTGGAATCAGATTGAGAATGAGATGGCACTGACCACTGGGGTGAAATGGAGGTTTTGGAATAGAGGTTTCAGAGGCAGTCAGGTGAAAGGAAAGAGCCCTGGGGCCTAACCCCACCTCCACTTAAGATTCTTCTTGTATATTGAGGCAAATCCCCTCCTCTCTCTGGGCCTCTGAAGAGTATAAGTTAGCACCTTCCAGATGCTGTGATTCTAGGGCACTCTTGGGGGTGGGCTGGTACCTGATCTCTCAGTTCATCTGCAGAAAGAGCTGCCTTCAGCACCCCCTGGAAGCTGTTCTCATGGCCCTGGGAAGCTACCCATGCGCCCATTGGTCCCCACCCGACCAAAAGGAAGCATGGAGTCAAACTATCAGGTATTTTTAATACCATGCTGAGTGTTTAGGCAGGTTGAGAGCTGTCACCAACCTGCCTTTTCCTCCCTGTTGATGAGTTTATATGATAAATTAACAAGATAATTTCCCTTAAAACCCCCTCTCAATTCTATTCCCTTTCGTTCCATTCCATCCCCTTCCATTCTACCATTTTCTGGTTCATTTCATTTCATTGTTTTGCATTTCATTCTATTCCTTCCCTTCCACTCCATTTTATTCCATTCCACATTTTTCCATTGTCTTTGTTTTCATTCTACCCCTTTCCTTTCTATTCCATTTAACTTTACTCTATTTCCTTCATTCTATTTCATTTTACTCCAATTATTTATTTTCCATTCCATTCAGTTGTATTCCATTTCACTCCATTCTTATGCACTCCATTTCATTCCTTTCAGTTCCATCTCTTTCCATAAAATTCCTTTTATTTCCTTTCCATTCCTTTTATTCCTATTTCTTTCCTTTCCATTCCTTTCTATCTCTTCCCATTTACTCTACTCCATTCCATTCCTTTGCATTTCATTCCATTCACCCTATTTGATCTCATTACATTCCTTTCCATCTCTTTTTAATTTCACCCCTTCCCATTATTATCCACTTCTTTATATTACATCTTATTTTTATTTTTTCCTATTCTATTCCATTCATTTCTTCCAGATACGATTACTTACTATTTTGTTCAAGTCCACTCCATTTCCATTCCATAACGTCATTTCATTTCCTTAGTTTTCCTTCCAATTCCACTTCATTCCTGATCTTCCCATCCATATCTTAAATCCATCCAATTCATTCTGTTTCCTACCACTCCATTCCTTTCTACTCAGTTTCCTTAATTAGATTCATTGCTGGTTGATTGACTTTCATTTCATTCCACTGCATTCCATTTCTTCTTATTCTATAGATTTATTTTCCATTCTAATCCTTTACTTTTTATTCCCTTTCTTTTCTCTTCCTTTTCTTTACCCAATCCCTTTCCCCTTGTATTCAATTCTATTTCATTGTTTTCCATCCCTTTCCACTCTGCTCTCTGCCATTCTTTTTTCATTCCTCTCTAATCCATTTAACTCCACTTTCTATTCCACTCTACATCATTCCTTTCATTTCCATCCTCTTCATTTCATTCCATTCCTTCCACTTATCTTCATTTTTTTTCCATTCCATATTTTTTATTTAACTTATTTTCAAACCCTTTCTCTCCTTTTAATTTCACTTAAATTCTTCCAATTTCATTCCAGTCCTTTTCATTCTCTTACATTTCATGCCATTGCATTCTATTTCATTGAGTTCTGTTTCATTATTTTGGATTACAATGAATTCCATTCCATTCCCTTTTCATTCTTTTCAATATCATTCGTTTCCATTCTTTAATTCCACAATTTTCTTTAATATATTACTTTCCCATAATTTTTCTCCATTCTTTTTCTTTTCATTTTGTTTCTTCCCTTTCCATTTATTTCCTTTCTACTCCTTTCCATTTCATTCCATTCTACTCTTTTCTAATCCAATACTCCAGTTCCATACTCTTCTATTCCTTTCCGCTACAATTTTCCTTTTCACTCAGTTCCTTTCATTTACATTTATTTTAACACCACCATGTCATTTTATTCCATTCCATGCTGTCTTTAATTTCCATTATATTCCCTTCTGTCTTATTCTATTCCGTTTCTCTCCATTCCATTTATGCCTTACCCATACCCTTCAGTTGCATTGCCAACTAATCTATTGCTTTTAATTCTTTCCTTTACAACCAGTTCACAGCAAGCTTGCATACCAAACTATAAAATGGTGCTAAATTAGAAATAGGAATCACAATCAGGAAATTTATTTTTTGAAATAGTGGGAAGTTAAGGTATGAATAAAAAGTAAAAATATATTGGAACTACCTGGTATTTGTCCCTAAACTTCTGATCTGTCTTTAAGCTTTCTGGTGGTCAAATAAAGAAGAAAAATATGATTAGTTACATCATCAAAAAGGAAGAAAACTATTAGCTCATCTAGGTTGGAACAGAACTTACATAGCAAGCTCGGGCAGCACAGGCGGCGGCTGCCTTCTTCTTCAGATTCTCCAGAGGAGAGTCACATTGGCTCGGGTCGTTGGAGGATTGTGCTTAGATCTGTCAGCTCTCTAGTCAGCTATGAACTGGTTCAAACTTAGCCACTCAGGCCCTCCACTTCATCGGTGTCTGGGGAGGGGAGCCGTGTTTGTTATTCTTTATCAGTGGAGCTAAAGCCCTTCCCGGAAATCCCACCCAGCAAACTTCTTACATCTCCTTGGTCAGAATGTTGTCATAGGGCACTCCTTGCTGCAAGGGAGGCTGCCAAAGTGAGTTGTTAGCCTTCCTAAAGTCTTCAAGAGAAGCAGGCATGGGAGAAGTGTGGGTAAGAGGGTTAGGTTGCTGCCTTCTGGAGGGACGAGAAGGGGCCACCCACGTAAGGGATCCGGGTGGAGCATTCCAAGTTGAGGGGCATCAAATGAAAAACACCTGAGGGGGCTGTTTAGTTATCTACTGCTGCTTAACAAATTGCCATAAACTTAGGAACTTGAAACACACATTTATTATCTCACAGTTTCTGTGGGTCAGAAGTCCAGGTACCACTTAGACAGGTCTTCTCAAGGCTGTAATCACGTGTCAGTCAAGGCTTGGGTCTCATCTGAGACTCAACTAGGGAAAGATCCATTTCCAAGCTCACGGCAGCATCCACTTCTTGCAGGCTGTCAGACTGAGGGCCTCCGCTTCCTACTGCTGTCACCTGGAGGCCACCCTCAGTCCCTTGCCTTGTGGCCCGTTCCGTAGGCAACTCACAACATTACCTCTTGCTTTTTCAAAGCCAAGACAAGTCACAGTGTTCTGTGACAGAATTGCATACATGTAATCGTGTACATCCTGTCACCTCTGCCATAGTCTGTTGGTGAGGAGCAAGTCATGGGTCCTGCCCACACTCTTGGGAAGGAGGTTGCATAAGGGCATGAGTACCAGGAGGTGGACCCTAGGGTCTGCCCACCACTAAGGGGAAGTACGTGGGCCATTCCAGGAACAAAGAGGAGCCAGCGTGACTGAAGTGCAGTGAGGAAGGATGAAGATGTCAGGAATTTCCAAGGATGGGGAAGGGGAGTGCTAGAGTGTTTGGGCCCCAGACTACAGTGAGACGACCAGGAGGGCCCACCCAGCAATTGGAGCTCACCTTTTCTCTTTGTTTAACAGGTACTTGTGAATCCCGAGCCCGGCATTTACTGCCAGATCAACCCCTCACTCTAATGGAAGCAGAGATCTTTTCTCCATAAATCGTAGAGAAATCACAGTCAATCATATATTCAATGACTTTTTTTTTTTTTACTGAGTGCATATTGTAGTCTAGCCATTCTCTGTCACCTTTGTAGACCTGGTGTTGTTCTGTTTCAATGTGTTTTGTCCAAGCTCTTAGCCCAGGCTGAGCCCAAGGTTCAAGACTTAGCTACTTGGGAGTGGGTGTAGCTCAGTGGTTGAGTGTCTGCTTCCCATGTATGAGGTCCCTGGTTCAATCCCTCATACTTCCTAAAAGAAAATTAAAAAATTAAAAAAAAAAAAAAAGACTTAGCTACTGGGCATGCCATGACTTCATCTACATGGATGGTAGACACTGTGACCCAGTAAGTTAGCCCCAGGTGAGCAGGGGAAATATCCTGAGGTCAGACAAGTGGTGACCTTTCAAATCATGGTAGAGGATAAGGAAGAAGGAGCTCTAAAGAAAAGACAGGAGAAAACATGGAATGAAGCGGGGCTGTGGCTCCTGGTGAGGGATGGGCCCGGGTGCTAATAATCTCCAGGGCCCAGGCAAGTGTCAAGAAAGGAACCCTTCCTGGGCCATTTCTGAACACTTCAAGGAGACCCCGTAGAGGCAAAGCATGACATGCCCCATGTTCTGTTTGTGAGTAACCCTTCTCCACCCCTTTCCTTCTCCACCTGGCTTATTTATTTTTCTCTTGGTGCTAACTGAATTCCAGTGCTTGGCCTTAAAAATGACAAGTTTTTCTCATTTCTGTCAAAGAAATCTCATAGATAAAATGTCCTCCCCACCCCATAACTGTAGAAAAGCAGATACTTTTTCTGCATCATAAAACTGTCTTTGTAACTTATTTCTAACAACAGAATCCAATAAGCCCACAGGATTTCAGTGAATTTGCTGAATTCTGTGAAAGCATCCTTTAACTTCTGAAATATCTGTCCTCCTGATTGGGTGTTTTATTTAATAATTTATTTCCCTAAAATCATTCAATGATGACAGGATGGGGCGGGCGGAGAGGGAAGGAGATTTTGACTGACAAGGGCATCAGGAGCTTTCTAGGGGAGGCAGAAACATTCCCTCTCTTGATCTGGAAGGTATTACAGAGTGTAAATGTAGGTAAAAAGTCATTGAGCCGTAACCTTGAGCTTAGTGTATTTACTGTATCTAGATTATATCTCAACAAATATTTAAAGTAAAAAAAATATTTAATACTCTCAAGATAACTCTGTCAAACTTGAAGAGGTATGTTAGCTCTTCCATTTTCTTCTGTTCATTTTGGAGGTAAAATTTAAAAAATGAAATATTAAACATAAATAAATAAAGATTTTAAAGTTTTAAAGCAAAAACCTTCTGTGTGTGGGTGACCTAAGGGCAGGCCAAGATAGCTTAAATAGGATGTACAAAGCAATCACCTCAAAGGAAAAGATTTATTGTTTTTATCTGTCACATTAAAGATCTATTACCGGGAGGTGTGGGAGGTGGGGAACATGGGAATCCCTGTAATTTTTGTGTAACATTTATGTAAACTAAGCATCTTTTAAAATATAAAAAAAATAAAAATAAAAAATCACTTGAACAAAGATGTGAGAGTCTGTTTCTGAACCACCAATTTGGTTCCATTTGGCTATGTGTCTAACTTTATGCCAGTACCATTCTGTTTTTACCACTTTAGCTCGGTAATATGATTTATAGTCCAGAAGTGAGAGACGTCCAAATTCACTTTTCCTTTTTTAAATTGTTTCTGGGTATTTGAGGCACTTTACCTTCCCAAATAAATTTGATAATTGTGTCTTCCATTTCTTAAAAAAAAAAAAAAAAAAGATCTATTACCTGTGAATATTCTCGCTGTCCTGATTTTGTGATAATCAGGGTAGGCTAAACATTCGCTATATTAGAAACCATGCATGTGCTCCCAGCCCTAGTTTTTCTCCCTAGGTCTGGTTTTTAGAATGCTGGTGATAAACTAAGACTGATTTATTATATGACCATCCTGTATGGGAAAAGACTGTAACTCTAGGTATCTTTGGTCAACCTTAAGAGATATAGCAGGGGGACGGATGTGGCTCGGGTGGCTGGGTGTCCGTCTCCCATATGGAGGGACCTGGGTTCGACCCCTGGGACCTCCCAGTAAAAATGAAAAAAAGAAAAATATAGAAGGCGCGTGGGCCACTAGGCCCCGTGTGCAGGTGAGCCGCCAGGCCCCGCGAGCTGTGCAGCAAGATGATGACGTAACAGGAGAGTGACACAAGGGAGAGCCAAGACAAGACGCACCGAAAAACTGGGAACTAAGGTGGTGCAGGCAGTTGGACACCTCTCTCCCACATCAGAGATTCCAAGGATCGAATCCAGGGAAGATAGGAGGAGAAGGATGAGAAGAGAGGGCAGGAAACGGACACAGAGAGTTGCCCATCGAATGGACACAAAAACAGCAAAAACGGTGGGGGGGAGGGGTGTAAACATGGATACAACTAATAAATAAATAAATCCTTAAAAAAATGTATAGGGGAGGAAGATACGGACTATAGTTAGTGGTAATACTTTGATGATGCTCTTTCATGATTTGTTAACAAATGCTTCACAACAATGCAGGGTGCTTGTGGGGGGGTGATGTGTGGGAGCCCTGCATGATGTCATGCATGTTCATTTTATAAGATCACAATGTTTACTGAACACTTATAGTTTATGTATGTTCATGTATGAATGATATACTTCAATAAATTGTTTTTTAAAAAAAGATCTATTGCCTACTTTGAATATATTTTGTGTACATTTTATGTATGGGGAGGTCAAGGTTCATTTCCCCCCCAAATACAATGGACTACTCCACAGCATCGAGAATGTTCTATAACATGGATGAATCTCAACAACCTAAAAGTGAGTAAAAGAAACCAAGCACAAAATGCATACTGTATGATGCCACTTATATAAAATACAAAAGTAAGCAAAACGAAATTATGCTGTTAACAGTTGCGGCAATGGTTACCCTTGGGGGTTGTTATCACAGGTGCGTGAGGGGCTCCTCTGGGTGCTTTTAATGGTGTTTCTTGATCTGGGTTCTGGTTACATGAGTCTATTGAGTTGTGAAGCTGAATCACATTAGAGCTTAACTTGATCATGTATTCATTTTTTTATTTATTATGGTAACACACAATATAAGCCCATTTTCACCACTTTCAAGCATATGATTCAATGGCATTAATTACATTCACAATGTTGTGCTACCATCACCACCATCCATTACCAAAACTTTTCCATCACCCCAAACAGAAAATCTGTACTGATTAAGCCTTGATCCCCCATTCCTCCTCCCCACTGCCCCTGCTAACCTGTAATCTGCTTACCATCTCTCTAAATTTGCATATTCTAGTTATTTCATGTAAGTGAAATGATACAAATGTCCTTTGTGTCTGGCTTATTTCATTCAACATGATATCTTTGAGGTTCATCCATGTAGCACGTATCAGAATTTCATTCTTTTTTATGGCTGAATAATATTCCATTGTATGGATATACCATACACCACATTTTGTTTATTCATCTGTTGATGGACATCTGGGTCACTTCCTCCTTTTGGCTGTTGTGAATATTAATGGTATTAACATTGTGTACAAATATTTGTTCGAGTCCCTGCTTTTAATTCTTTTAGGTATATACCTAAGAGATGAATTGCTGGGTTGTATGGTAGTATTATGTTTAACTTTTTGAGAAATCACCAAACTGTTTTCCACAGGGACTGCACTATTTTCCCTCCCACCAACAATATACGAGGATTCCTATTTCTCTGCATCCTCGCCAACAAACGTTATTTTCTTAATAGCCATTCTGGTGGGTGTCAAGTGGTATCTCATTGTGGTTTTGATTTGCTTTTCCCTAATGAACAATAATTTGAGCATCTTTTCATGTGATTATTGGCCATTGGTATATCTTCTTTGGGTAAATGTCTGTTCAAGTCCATTTAAAAAAAAAAAAATGGGGTTTGTCTTTTTGTTGTTGAGTTGTTGGAGTTCTTTACGTATTCTGGATATTAAACCCTTATCTGATACAGGGCTTCCAAATATTTTCTCCCATTCCCTGTGAGGCACAAAAGTTAAAGATCTTTTATAGGAGGGAGAAATGAGTTGGCGTTAACTACATTAGAGATAGGTTTCTTGAAATACATGGGATTGAAGCTGTTGTGAAGGAGCACATATATACATATACACACATATTGAAGAAATGGAGAAACAGGAAAAGGGGATATTAGGACCCAAGTACCTCAAGCTCCAAGTAGTCATGTTGTGTTTAGTAACCAGTGATTACAGTTGGAGCTAGTTGCTGAGAGAACCACGAGGTGTTCTAAGTCTGTGTATGGGACTGTCATCAACCACAGGAGCCTTACAGCCTCTCAGAGTAAGAAAAGCCCACCACAGACATTGTGCCAACTCTTTCCCCTGTGACCACAGCACAGTTCTGACCTCATTGAAATGTGCCTGTGCTTTAGCCTGGTGATCTCTAATGAATTCTCACAATAATACTACAATCATCACCCCAGTTTTATAAGATGAACTACCTAAAACTCAGAGATTAAGTAATTAACTCCCAAGTACACAGATGATAGTGCCAGAATTCAGACTTTAGTCTTGACATATCCTTTCCATTAGATCTTACTATTTTTAATGCCTACCCACCTTCACATGTTAACCTTCTCCCCTTTTAGAAAATCTTCTACATGTTTTGTCCAACGCATCAGGCCCTCATTGAATGGTTTCTTCTTGCACGGAAACTTACTTCTCCCTGAGTAAGAAGTGTTGGCTCCTTCCCCAGTAATGCAACAGGGATTTGTTTATCCTCCTATTGCAGCACTTAATGTAATCGACTCTAATACGAGAACTATTTATTGGTGTCCAGTGCTCCTACTGAATGAATGAGCCCTTTGAGAATGGGAGATGCTTCTCAACCATCCCTAACTCACCATGGTCAGGATCACCTGGCTATACACCTCACTTCTCCAGTGCACTGAACTAGTCAGTACAGAGCACGTAGTTACCATCACTCAACCAGTCCTTCATTCAGCAAGTGTTTATTGAGTGCCTACTAAATGCCAGATCCTTTTCTAGATGTGCTAGCAATACAGCAGATAATTAAAGTCCCTCGCTTCATAAAGCTTATAATGGGGAGAGATAGGCATCCAACAACAAAAAAACCCCAAACTGATATAAAATTTAATATCGGGTAGTAAAGAGTGCTATGAAAAAAATCAGTGTTAGGAGTTAAAAAGAACAGAAGTGCTATTTTTATTTGGCACTCAGGGAAAGCCTTCCTGAGTATGTGTTTTGAGTAGACAGGAATGAAATGAGGGAGGGAGTCATGTGGACATCTGGGGGCAAAGAGTCCCAGGAAGAGGATTATCCATGCAAAGTCCTTGAGGTGGGAGCAAAGGGGATGGTGTGACTTTTGAGGGGCACCAGAGGCCAGAATATCTAGGACTCATAGGCTACGACAAGGACATTAGATTTTTCTTCTGAGAATGACGAGGAGGGTAAGGAGCATGGAGGAAGAGGATAGGATTCCCATTGTATAAAAAAAACAAATCAATTTTATTGGTACATATTAATAAAGCATACAATTCATCCAAAGTGTAACATCAATAGTATTTGGCCTAATCACATAGTTGTGCATTCATCACTTTAATCAGTATTGGAGCATTTTCATTCTTTCAATAATAATAAAAACAGACAAACATATAAAGAAAATTCTTTACCTCTCAAATTCTGTTTCCCGTGCTGTACATAGCTGCCACCACTGACCATCCTTCTCATTTTTAAAGGATCCCGCTGGATGCTGTGTGGAGAACAGACTGTAGGAAAACAAGAGCACAAGCAGGGAGACCGGTGAGGATGCTACTGCAGTAGTCCAGGTGAGAGCTGAAGGGGGCATTTATTAGTCAGCCAAAGGGGTGCTGATGCAAAATACCAGAAGTCTGTTGGTCTTTATAAAGGGTATTTATCTGGGGTAGAAGCTTACAGTTACCAGGCCATAAAGGATAAGTTTCTTCCCTCACCAAAGTCTTGCCACATGTTGGAGCAAGACAGCTGCCGACGTTTGCCAGGGTTCAGGCTTCTTGGGTTCCTCTTCCCGGGGCTTGATTCTTTCCAGGTTCAGTTGCTTAGTCTCTCCACAAGGCCAGCTATAGACTATCAGGCAAACAGCTCGTCTCTTTTCCCGGGGCCTTCTCTCCTTCCTCACGACCAAGCTCCTCCGTATGCTTACTTCCCGGGGCTCCAGTTCAAGACTCCATCAAAACTCCAACTAACTCCTCTGCTCTGCTGTGTAGTTTCATGCCCTCAACACTCAACGTCCTACCAACGTGGCCTAATCAAAGCCCTAATCATAACTTAATCACACCCAGAGGAACAGACGAGTTTACAAGCATAATCCAGTATCTATTTTTGGAATTCATAACTATATCAAACTGTCATAGGGCATGATATGGATGTATGGATGGTAGTGATGGAGGTGGTGGGATAGGATTTGTAGAAGGACTAGCTTTGGGTGAACGTTGGGTTTCTGGTCAGGCCACTTTATAAGGCAATAATGGGTGAGAAGCATGTTTAGGGTAGGGAGGGAAATCAAGAGTTGGTTTCATATATGTCAAGAATCTCCTACCACACAATCTAATATGAAAGGGAATCTCTTGACTTAAAAACTGGCAAGGGAGAGATGAAATTATCTGTAGAAGACTGTCTCATTTGAAAAGCCAAGAGACTTAATTGGAATACTATAAGAATTAACATTTCAGTAGGTTGACTAGATAAAAAAGTAAGTTTGTTCTTTTAAAAAAAATCAAGCACAATAACCTCTATGTGCCAGGTACTGGTTTCAGACACTGGGAATACAGCAATAATCAAAATTGACACAAATCTTCTCCTTATAGAGCTGACATTCTAGTGGTGGAGGCAGATAGACAAGAGACCAAGATTTGTAGTGTGTTAGACAGTGAAAATGAAGGTGGGGGCAGGGGCAAGGAGTGTGTGGGGTTGGGAAGGGTTTCTTTCCAGATTCACAAGAGGTCGTGGACGCCTCATTAGAAGATGGCATCTGCCTAAAGGCCAGACAGTGAAGACCAGGTGGATCCCCAAGGACGAGCCTGCCAGGCGAGGGCACAGCACATGCAAAGGCTCTGAAGCTGGAGCCTGCTGGAGAAGGGGCAAGTGGCCAATATGACTGGAGCTAAGTCAGGAAAGGGAGCAGGAGCTGAGGGCAAAAAGAAAAGGGGAGGAGGGGCAGATCCTTAAGGCCTTACAAGGCAGAGAAAGAACTCAATTAAAAATAAACAATAAAAGATTCTTAATATTTTACTACAATTAAGTGTAACAACATCAGATTCTTGAAGGGCTTTGCTAGGAGCTCCCTCTACTGTAAAGCAGGATGTCGCCACCACCCTACAGGTTTGCCTCAAAGGCCACAGGACACCGGGCGCCGAAGCGTATGACAGGCACCAGGGGCCCACGTGGGTCCAGCCGGTTCCACCCGGGTTGGCGTTCCAGGGCGATTCCTGGGCTTCTGGCCGGAGCCGGCCTTTTCCAGTCAGCCACTCCTCACGCGTCGGTGTCCTGGCCTCAGCCTCCCGGTAGGGGTCCCAGTCTCAGCGCCCGGCAGAGACTCAGGCACCCACGATCGCAGAGTTCGGCGAGGGACCACCAACACCTACGCCCTCTTCCGGTCTCCCTGAGGCGCTGGAGTACGCCCACTGACCGGCCGCGCCGCTGAGGCTTCTGGGAGTTGTAGTTCCGGCTCGTGGAGTCCAAACGCTTCCGGGTTCGGCTAGAAGCGCAGCCATTGTCCCGCGCGCAGGCTGTTGCTGTCGCCCAGCGCCTCGGCCTTCTGGAGGTTAACCCCCGAGCGGCTTTGCGAATGCTGACTAGGGGAGGGGGCCACACGAGCTTAACCTGAGTTGGTCGTGTTGCAGAATCGGGGTGGGGGGCTGTTTAACCCAAGTTCGTCCTGCCGTAGAGCCGTGCCGGGTACCAAGGCGGGGACAGGCCGACCAGGGCCGCGGCCCGAGGACGCCCAGGTTTGTGTCCAGTGCGCGCATGCGCAGGGTGTAGGCGGGACGCTGGAAGTGGGAGTGTGGATCGGCGGGCGAGTGGTCAGGGATGCGCGGAACGCGCTACAGCCCCCGGTGTGCGGTCGCCGAGCTTGGTGAACAGACTACTGCATCTGCAGATTCCCGGGCTGTGCCCTGTGCGCATGCGCAGATGATTGGCTTGGCAGGTGGTGCTCTTGTCCCGGGCCTCAGGTTGTCTAGGTTGGTGGGTGGCAGGGCACACGCAGGGGTGTTGGGGAGGTCCTGAGAGGCCCCACCCGCACCCCATCCTCACTGCAGGGCCTTCTTAGTGGAGGGCCTGAGGACGTCCAGGTTGATGAGAACTCAGTTGCAGATTCTTGTTCCTGGATGGAAAGGGCTGTGCAGATGTTTGGTTAGGAAGCACGAGGTGGCAAGTGAGATTCTGCGCAGGAGGTCCTGGGACCCTGGAGTAGATACTTGATGGAGGGACGAGGTTGGAGCTACAGATTCTTGTCCCAAGGGAGATCAGGATTTCTTCAGTGACCCCTGAGTGGGAATCACCCATAGATTGTAGATTCTCAAGTTGAAGGAGGGACCAGGGCCTACAGGCAGGTTCTAGGTGAAGCGCTCCTTGCACAGGTTGGGAGTGTCTGAGTAGGGAGCTGGAACTTGGGCGGATAATCTTAGAATCCACGTGGGATAGTGCAGAGCCCGAGGGCATTCAAATTGGTGGAGATGCTGGGTTGGAGGTAGTGAAGTTGATCCCTGGAAGGGCAGATCTCCAACTGTTTGGACAGGAAGCAGGATGCTGCCAGCATGATTATGAAGGAGATGTCCCAGGGAGGTTGAAGCTCAGAGTGGGAGATGCAGAGCCTTGTCTCAGGAGCAAGAGCTACATAAGACTCCCACGTTGGTGGAGGACCCAGGTTCTTGATGCTGATTCTGTGTATGCATGGGTATCCCAGCAGGAGAAGGGAGCCTGGATGGGTGGCCCCTGGGCAGTGGCTGCTGGAGTAAAAGTCTGGAGACCCCAGTTTGGAGCTGCAGGTTCTGGTCCTGGGAGGAATGGGGCTGCTTAAGCTGCACATTGCACATGCGCTGGCATTTGGGTGTAGTAGGGAGGCATGGGCAGCCATAAGACCCTGGTGCTGCCTGAGGATGCCCAGGTGGGTGGAGGGACCAGGTCTGAGCTGCAGATTCTGGACCACAGTGTATGTGGGGGGGGGGCGGTGAGAGAATGGGTGGGACTGTGCCAGGTACCCTCTGTGTACATCCGCAAGTGTTGGAGTGGGAAACAAAAAGCTGGAGGTGGGTTTTGGCAGAGGATGCTGGGCCTTTGTGCAGATGGTACCCTGATCACAGGCTCATGATGCCCAGGTCAGTGGAGAGAAAGGATCTCTCTGAGCTGCAGGTGCCCAGGAAGCTCTTTGGTCAGAATCTGAACTGATGCTGCTCAAGCAGGCGTTGGTGGAGGTTGGGGGAGGTTCAGGGTACAGCTGCATTCTGAACCCACTGTTTGAGTGAGAATCCTGCGGACTGGGAGGGAGTTAGGGTGAGATTTGGCAGGAATTGCTCTAGTCTCAGACCTGAGAACACCTAGTTGGTAGAAAGAGAGTCTGAGCTACACATTCTGCCCTGGTTTCGCATGGGCTGGTGTTGGAGGGGAGGCCCCCAGGCCTCTGCAGGCTCTGTTGCAGTTTCAGACCCAAGGACATCCAGGTTGATGTGGGGACCAGATCAGAGCAATAAATTCAGGACCCAGGAGCGTATTGGTGGGCATGTGGGCTGGTCCTGTTCTGATAGGGGCCAGCGGACCCCAGAATGATGGAGGTGCCAGGTCCTGGGTGCATCTGGCCTCTGCATATGTTGGCTGTTTGAGTAGAAGTGGGAGGTGAGTGGAAGAGGGAGGTGACCTGTGAGAGGCTGCTCGAGCGCAGGGCCTGGTTGATGACCATTTAGGATCACTTTCATTCCCTGAATCAGCTTCTGGAAGGTGCGGGGCTGTCATGAGCTTCATGCATTTAATCAGAAAGTGTGATTCGGGGCTGTCAATCCCAGAGCCCTGCTGCAGGCTCTAGGCAGAGGTCCTGATTTGGGGCTGCAGATTCAGATTGGGGGGAGGAGTGTGCACTAGGGGTCTTCAATGTGCCGAGTATTTAAGAGGATCCTAGGACTCACTGGAGTGGGGAGGGACCGATTTGTGCTGCAGATTGTGATGGGTGGTGGGGGAGGTTGGAGGCTGTGCTTAGGTATGGGACGGGCCTATGGGAAATTGGTCTCTGAAGGAACCAGGTTGTAGCTGCAGATTCTTGACCTGGGAGAGGCAGGGGCCATGCCCAAGGGACTGTACAGCACAGTTATTTGGGTAGGAACTGGGGTAGAAACCTCTAGAAGCACACTTGCCATGAGGAATGCATCCCGGGAGTAGAGACTGGACCAGGGAGGGCAGGGGCCCCAGTGCAGGCTGGGGCCAGATCTGCACGAGACACCGTATCAGGGCTGTCTCCTGCCAATGCAGTACCGGTCCTCGGGTCCTCAGGAGTCCTCAAGACCCTGCCCGTGCCTGGAGGAGAGCATGGAAGAGCAGGATGAGAAGCCCCTGGGGCCTCTGAAGGCCTCTGCCCAGGTGAGTGAAGCCTCCCTTCCCCTGAGAGACCCCGAGCTCACTTGCACGCAGCCCCACAGCCTGACCCTCTAGGCAGGGAAGGCTGTCCTGGCTCTGTTTGCAGCTTTTTAGAGGCTTCTGACTCTTCTTCATCCGCAGGCTGCTAACCCATGTCCACTGTACATCTGTGAGTCTCCAGCATTTCCTCACCCTTTAGTTCTTCCAGGGGAAATTTGGCATTTTGTATGAAAAACCCTTAGAACACTGACTTCTTTTTGCCCAGCAATTCACACCTTTGTTTGAGAATGAACAATGGAAATGTCCTAAATGTGCAGTGAAAGAGGATAGTTAAATGGATATAGAAGGACCCCAAAAATGGAATACACTGTAGCCATTGAAAATGATTCTGTAATGTGTATTTGCTGACATAAAAAGATACTTACCATCTCTGTTAAGTAAGTAGCATTTAGAAACTGTCACTTTTAAAAAAAGGGGTATAGTTTGCATATACATAGATGGTATTTTAGGAAACTATAAATATTTCAAAAAGTTAATGAAGATTATCTTTGTTACATTACAAGTGACTTTATTTTTTCATTTACTCGTCTATATTTTCTTGTTTCTGTACAGTGCATTTTAAAGTGGGAAAAAAAATCAGTTTAAACCATTGTCCTACAGTAAATATACTTTGAAAACACTTACTCTCTTAAAAATGTTCAATTAGAACTTCCCCTTCCTGAGCAATTCCATCCTGAAGCCATTAGGTGGGGCAGAGCAAGGGAGGCATATGCATTGAGGTAGGACTGCCTGCTGCGGGGTGTCAGGTCAGATCGGGGTGAGGAGGGCGTCCATGTGTGGGGGTGTCAGTGACCAACCAGGGTGAGGAGGATGTCTGCACAAGGTGCCCGGCATGGGGGTCCAAGCCCCAGGAGAGTGAAGAACTCATCTGTGCAGGAGCCCAGCGTGGTGCAGAGCCCACTGGGGCTGAAGAGGGTCCGTGCAAGGAGGTGGCCTGATGTGGGGAGCCAGTGCCCCAGTGGGGGAGGGAGGGGTAATCCAGTTTGGGGTGACAGAGTAAGAGCAGGAGAGAAGGGCATCCACTTTAAAGGGGGTGGCCTACACATCGGAGCCCAAGTGAGGGTGCTCATGCAAGGGGTGGTTCAGCTTATGGTGTTAAAGCCAGAGCAGGATGAGAAGAGCGCCCATCTTAGGGGTAGGGGTTCAGCCCACTGTGGCAAGTCAGAGTTTGAGCAAGTCAAGTATGTCCCCCAGGCTGGATATGGAGGACATCCATGGGGAAGGGCAGCCTAACGTGGACAGCCCACATCCAAGTGGCAGGAGCAAGTCCATGAGTTGGGGCGGCCTGGCCTGGGGAGTCACAGGCCAAGGCAGGTGAGGAGGGCCCCTTGGCAGAGGTCAGCCTGGTGGGGGTGGCAGAGCCCAAGTGGAATGAGGAGAGCATCTGTTGAGAGGGAGTGGCAGCAGGAATGGGAGATGAGTCATTGCAGGGGCAATGATCAGATAAGAAACCTGGAGATGGGAGCAGGGAGATACAGGTGTGCACAGAGAGAACACTGGCATGACCCTGGTGGGGTTCAGTGGGAATTGAGGATATTGATGTGAACTTATGGTTTTCAATATATATAGATGTAGAAATATAGAGAGATGAGCATGTGCATCCATGTATGTTGTGTGTGTGTATATACATACACTCATATATCCCCTAGTGCACCCCCTGTGAGGGCCCGGGAGTGGTGATATCCCAAGAGCAATGTGCACACCTCGTGCCTGAATTTTTTTTTTTTTTTTTTAATAAGTTTTTTTTTTAAGATACTTAGATTACATAAATGTCACACTCTTGCCTGGATTTTGACTTCTAAATACATGACAGTTTTTATGGGTGTGCCATTAATGGTTATCTAGTGTTCAGTTTTTTGTGGTTACAAATAGTACTGCTGTAAATGTTCTTGCACACATGTGCAAGACTTCTCTAGGATGAATATTTAGTAAGGAATAGGTCTGGGTTTACATGTTCGATATAAATTACAGCCCCACTAGAAGTGGTAGAGTGATATCTCATTGTGATTTGAGTTTGAATTTTCCTGGATTAATAATGAAGTTGAGCAGTTTTTCAAATCCTTACCAGCTTTATGTATGTTACTTCACCGTAGGGCCCTTGAAATTTCTTTCTTTTTTTTATTTTTTTTAACCTATTTGTAGTTATTTCTGTTGGTTGTCTTTTTCTCATTGATTTATCATTCTTTACACATCTCTATACACCCTTTTTCCATTGTATGTGTTTTACAACTTTCCTTAAAGTCATTTATTTTTATGCTATTTTAAATTGTTACTTACAATTTTTATTTTCTTTTGCAAATCTATAAAAATACAATTTAATTTTTATTGATTTTGTTTTCACAAACAAGTAGAACATACCTATTATTTTTCTGGAGATTTCTTTTGTGTTTTCTACATACACAAGCATATCTTCTGCAAATAATGATACATACACAAGCATATCTTCTGCAAATAATGACAGTTTATTCTTTTCCAATTCTTAAACCTTTCTTTTTCTTTTTCTTTTTTTTCCCTCTTTTTCTTGACTTAGTTACTGGCTGGGATATCCGGTACAATTTTTAATACAAATGGTACTCTCAGATCGTGTGGTTGTTCCTTTAATTCACTTCTTTAGGCACTCCTGTGGCGGGAATTGGCCCTGAGCAGGCATTCCTGTTTGTAAGTGAGACTCCCTCACCCATCAACCCATCCTCCTCTTTTTAAGTAAAAGGTGTGTGTGTGGGGGTGCTGTTTCTAAATCAGCATGCACTCTTTAGGAACAAAATTCCAAAATGCTCCTATCTGCCATAATTGCTAGTATAGTTTACTTGGGGAATATGGTTAAAACAAGTGGTGTGTCAAATCCTAGCCTAGTCACAGTTAAGAGTTTTGAGCTGTGACTTATTTCCCCTTTTCTCATCTGTTTTGCCTTCTCAGGACTTGGTTCTCCCTCAAGAGATTCTCATCAAGGTGGAGGAAGAAGACACTGGGTCACTGGTCACCCCATCCCAGGTGAGTTTCTTTACGTTGGGAAATATGTATGGCTTGATGTTGACAGAAATCAGATTGAAATGAGCTGGAAAGTTAGAAGAAAGTGAGGCCAAAGCACCTTTTATAAAAAGTTTGGTTACCGTGAAAGATCAAAGTGGGTGATAATTGTAAAGAGATTTGAGGTTGAAGGGCTTTTTTTTTTTTTTTTTTTT